>JAUBOD010000166.1:511484-524235 GCA_032353885.1 Nothura maculosa
GTAGATATAGTACTGGGATATGCTGGAAGCACTGTTTCCAAAATAGATAAGTTAATATTAATGACCTTGTATATAATACTATATTATATATTCATAGTTTACTTGAGAAGGAATTCTATCTTTGTAGGCATTTTTTTTATGAAGCACTATGGCTATGATACTGTTGTTCTGATGTTGGCATTTCCCAAAGGTACTTCTGTTAAAGGCTGAATCTCAAATCACTTGCAGTTAATTGTTAGTAAACAGAACAGGAATGTTTTGATGTTTATGAAAACCTGCTCTGAGCTTTCTGAAATATATATACATATATTTATTTCCAGATAGGTTTGGAAGTGCTTCAAGGATCGGCTTTTTGTGGCATTTTACTCTTCAAATTCCACCTCCAGAATCAAGCCAGAAGTGAAGAAAATGGTTTTAGAACCTCAAAAAAACATACAACACAGATACAGGTCTAGAAATCAATGGCCAGTCACCATAAAGAAGGGCAATGTGTTTTCTAAACTGATTTTTTTCACTCTCCTTTTCTGGCCACAACATCAATGCAGAGACCGTAGTTTACTTATTCTCTTCAAAGTTCTGAAAGCAGCTAAATTTAGGATGTTAGGGCTGATTCTATGAGGGCAGATTTAGAGCACGGCCTCTAAAGTGAAGGACTGGCAGTTGCATACCATTTGCCATGTCTCATTTCCTTATTTTGTTGAGGTAAATTAACTACGACCTGTCTGTTCTGTGTTGTTTGAATTTGTGTGTGTGTGTGTTCGTGTGTGTGTGTGTGTGTGTATGTGTGTGTGTGTGTGAGAGAAACTGCTCTGGAGAGTGTGTTACTTCATTTTTACAAAGAAATTCTTAATTAAATCTTAATGTACATCAAAGTAGCTACTACTTTGGCAAAGGAATTTTTTTTTCTGTTCTTAATATTCTGATTTAAACCATGTTTTTGTTATTTTTCCTTTTATATTTTCATCTATTTATTTAATATTGGGCTTGCATTTTTTTAAAAAAAAATTTATTAAAAAGTAATGTCATTGAGAAATTGTTAGGTATTGTAATGTAGATTAGGAACTTCATGAAAACGCTCTACCATTTTAAGGACTCTGTTCTTGAATTCAACGAAAAGTTTTAATGATCTTGTATTTCATTTAAGCTGCTTGCTTATTCCACATAGACTTCCATTTATCATGCAATATAATATTCTGCTTGCCAGCAACGATTTAGTCTTCTAACTCTCTTTGCAAGCATTTGCATTTTAACAATTATTTTTCATTAAAGCATTGCAAATCACTTTCAAGCCAGATGTATAGGTGTATATTTCTCTAGTCTTCTACAACAATGAAAGCTGCTCGTTATGCAAGGTAAAAAATCATCA
Source organism: Nothura maculosa (assembly GCA_032353885.1). Taxonomy (NCBI): domain Eukaryota; kingdom Metazoa; phylum Chordata; class Aves; order Tinamiformes; family Tinamidae; genus Nothura; species Nothura maculosa. The sequence continues at coordinate 512,851 of JAUBOD010000166.1, forward strand.
AAAAAGGCCTCATGAAAGCAAGAAAACTGGGAGGGATGGATATCCTCTCTCTGTTACGGCTTCTAGTGAGAAAGAGGACTAAGACAGTGCTTATAGGAGCTCAAGTCTTCTGTGAGAAAAATGGATTCTCAGTATGTATCTCCCACAACTTCTGTGGCAAAAATATTGAATATTAGCAAATTTGTTAAGTTTTTTTTATGCTTTCTGATGGTTAATATCTAAATGGAGAAAATCATTGCTCTCTGCAAGCATTAACTGGGGACTCACACCCTTCATTCTATGCCAGAGGCAGATATTTGGCACTCGAGAACGTGACTCAAAACACACTCCTTGCACTGACCCCCACTCAGGGGCACTAGCTCCTTTGGAAGAGAAGTGTAGAAGTTTAATTAAATTCAGAATGAAAACATAATTCCAGATTTCAGAAATCCCTGATGGAACTCCATTCAAAAACTCAATTTTTGAACCCAGCTCAATCAATATCCTCCAGTTTATTAAGCAATCAAATAAATTAAACCCTTCAAAGCATGAGGATGCTTATTTATTTATTTCATTTCATTTTATTTCTTTTAATTTCCCTAAATATTACCTTCAATTCTGTTAATCTTCATACAAAATGGTCAGCCATTTTCATAAGCATTTCTAACATACAAATGAAACAGTCTTCTACTCCAGCCTTTCACCAAACCTTGAAATATAGTCCCCATTATAAATTTATTGCATTCTATTTTAAAGAAATGGAAATATAGACTTAGACTCAGTCTTTAATTACACACATTTATTTCATCTTGGCATAGCACTTGAAAATTTCCTTTCTTAGGGACCACAGTTTAGATTTCTAGTACCTTGATTTGCAATGTACTGATGTATTCTGAGTGCTAAAATGAGATGTAGTGCTAAATAAATGTGCTAATTGCAGGGCTATTTTACATTTTTTGAGATGCTCAGGGAGGCATGGAATTAGAATTTGCCCTTTGGAGCTATTCATAATATCACAACCATTATCTAACCTGCTTTGTAAACAGAATAAAAAATTGTTAATTAATGTTAAATAGTCATTTTAATATGTATAAATGGAACAGTAACAAAGTCATCCAAAAAGGAATAGTAATTTCAGAGGAATATTGTTCACCAATTTGCTAAAGTATAATAGGAAAAATGAAAACTATGCAAAGTGAGGGAATGAGAAATTATGTAACTCAGAGAGAAATAGAAAATGGTACTATTGTATAATATATAATATATAATAAAATATTAAACCATTAGTAGCACTTTAAATGGAGGGTTCTGAATACTGATTTATATATATAATTACAAAGCTTCCATGAGATAGGTTTTATGTTAATTGAATTTACACTGATTATTAAAAGCCTGTTTATATAAGGTGAGTAACTACATAACTGTTCTATCTCTATTACATAGTTGTTAAACCTCTGTAAATACCTTTTTAGGAATGATTTGCTGTTTAATTAGCATACAATACAGCTCTTCCTAAAACTAAATTAAATCCCTATTTAAAGTATTAACTAAATGTGCATACCTGCAAGGTGGTAATTTCAGATTTGTGGTAGCAGTCAAGGTCTAGTAGTTCTGCAATGCTAAGGTTAGAAAGCACTGAACTCAATTCTCAGGTAGATGATTTTCAGCACAGTTTGCCATACACTCATGCACTAACATAAAACGAAAGTCCTTGCTACTGTTATTATTTCATTTTTATTGCTTTACTTACTGAAATATATTGCTGAGAGAACTGTTAAATAAGACAAATATAATTAGATCTTATTCTTTTTTTGTGTTGTCTTTACTTCAGATACTTTTGCAAATATTCAGCCAAAAATTATAAAGTTTCATTTACTATTTGGGAATTTTCCATCTTCAGAAAATGAAAACTTCTGGAGTAAAGGTCAATTTCATTTTCCTTGAAGACTAAACTTTCCTTTCAGCCTTGCAATATGCACAGACCATACCCAAGATCTGCTATTACTTTGTATTCTCGTCCTTCAGCCACTGAGAGCAGAAGAAAGAAATAAAGAACATCATGCTGCCATTACAGCACTTGAACAAAGAGCACATCAGTCTACTCCTAACTTTATCATTAAACTTAACATGTGGCCTTGATCAAATCTGTTCTTTAGATTCACATCTAGAATGAAAAAGATGTAAGCTTCTAAGAGTTAGGGCTGAGAGAAACCTGAGCCCACCTGCCTGAGGATAGCTGGATTCAGCCAACAAAAGTATTCAATGAAGACTGTGTGCCTAGACCTAGCAAGCAAACAAACAACTATATTGATAGGAAAAATCCCAGAGTTTTTCCCAAAATAGGCTTGCAAAGGATTCCTGTGTACACCAGGATCCCCACATTACCTTCCATGTCTCCTGGAGAAGCAGATATTATATGGCCAAAGGAGCCAGTGACTGTGGTACTCTTTTGCAGTCCCTCCCGGGCCTCCAGTTAGAGCACAGCTGAGAAATGTTGAAAAGGGCTTTTTTGAAGTTTTGATTTACTTCTAATGAAGGAGAAATGCTAGTAACAAAATTGGGACATTTTTAGAAAATAAAACTTCAATATTCCACAAAGCTCTATACAGCAGTGATAAAATACATTTTGTTTAAAAAAATACACATTAGACCAAACAACAAACAAATTCCAAATAAAACTATTTGGATGACAAATCCAAAAGGGCCTCATTTGAAGTTTCCACATAATTTCAATTCAATCTCTTGTGCATGGTGATTCTTTTTTTCTTTTTTTTTTTAAACCTAATTGTTTTTCTTCCATGTGTTTCCCACATCCTTAGTGGGCTCCGATAAGCAGCTCCCAGGCTGCAAGAGCCCTCCAAATCTGGAACTAGTGGGAACCAGTGATTCCAGCACTCCCAAACTCCAGAGTAACTCATGGAGCCAAGCATCTGCTTGGCTGAGAATTTCCTACAAGCACCTCAGAGCCATAAGGAATTTGAGGAGTATTTCTCTCCTGCTCCTAATTCTTGTTACCTCCCTTCCCATCAGAAAACTTATCAGTACTTTTGCTATGCGACATTTTCACCTTGAGCTGCTTTGACTCCTGCAGAGCCACAGATATAGTCCAGGGCAAGTCTATAGCACTTGCTCACCCTAGTAAATCACACCACAGCTCTAAGGGCACAGGCCCAAACACTCAAGTGTTTAACAATGCCTTATGTCAATTGTGGTTAAAGACAGGCAAACCTTTTATTTTAACTCTTACTTTTAAGATGACAATAAAGACTGGCAAGAATATTAATGAGCTGCACATGAGCAAGAATATTTCAGAAACTGAGCATCTTGCTCATCTTGCTTGGGATAAAACAACGAAGAGGGCATGACTTTAGCGTTACCTTGGGTAGGATGAGGTGTTGCTCAGAATATTGTGTGGAGAAGATTTGGCAGAGGTCAAAAAGAAAAGAAATGGAAGTACAGCATTTTGAAAGATTAAAATACATGTTGTAAACATGCTTCTTGCAAAATGAGCCCAGTAATTTGGCATAAATGAGCATCACTTTTGTTTTGATTTGAGAAACTGAATAATGCAGAGGAAAGTATCATCCATTAACTGATGATTTTTATTTCAAGTAGCTGTGAAATAGTGAGTAACATTTAGAATATCTATCTGTTACTATTATAACTTTTTAAGTGCTTGAGTGATTTTGAAAGAATCACGAGATATGTCTCTTATCAAATATTGTTGTACATAACATATTTTCCTGGATGATATTTTGCAGAAATAAACCATAGACCAAAATTTGTTTATAGAATAGTGTTAGGTACCAGCTTCTGCAAAATAATTTTCTCATTTATTTTGCTTAGTTTTTTTCTTTTTTTCTTTTCAAGTGGAGACTGCCACTGTCTTCTTAGTCATCAATCCGTGTTTTCATAAAGATAAAATAATATGTTCAACTACGCTACAAATAAGATTCTTAGCTTCGGACAACTTCATATTGTCCTATCCCCATTACAGATGAAATGGAGAACATAGTATAGTAGAAGCTAAGGTTACTGCTGGGAATGAAAGTCAAGCATATAGATCAAAGTCTTCATTAGACCTTAGGTACTCAGACCATCTTCTTCACATATGTCACATCTCTGCAAACATTCAAATGCTCTTTTTCTTAAAAAAAAAAAGAAAAAGAAAAGAAAAAAAGAAAAAGGAGAAGGAATTGTTTGCAATTACCTTCAGTGCCTGTATGGTTAACAAATAGAAACTTAAAAGTACAGTAAAGTTTATTTGTTTATGTTTAATTTATATTCCTATAACTTCATTAAGACTTCAAATAAAATAAAAAAAGGAAACAAAGTTTCTGTTACTGAAAGTAATATTAGGCCTTAGATAAATTGGTCTTTTATCCTGACACATAGTTAGAACTTGAATCTGCAAAAGTGGAACAAATTCTTCTTCAAAGAGTGGAACAAGCTCTTCTGCAAAGAGCTGGGATTACTTAGTCTGGAGAACAGGAAGCGTAGGAGTGACCTTACTGCTCTCTACAAATACCTGAAAGTGGGTTGTAGTGAGGCAGGGGCTGATCTTTTCTCCAAAATATCTACTGAAAAATAGCACAAAAAGAAATGTCCTCCAGTTGTGCCAGGGGAGGTTCAGGCTATGAAAAATTTCAACAAGGAAAGTGGAGCATTAGAACAGGCTGCCCAGAGTGTCACTGTCCCTGGCATGCCCCTGATGTTCAAGAAACACGTAGATGAGGCACACAGGGGCATGGTTAGCAGGCATAGTGGTGATAGTTTTAGGGTTGTACTTACAATCTTGAAGGTCTTTTCCAACCATAATGATTCTATGATTCTGTGAAATTATTAGTAGGACCTGTCAGGTCAGCTTGGCCAGCTGTTACATCCCTATGAACTGCCCATTCCTCCAAAGAAGGGCAAGGGCCCAGACTGCAGCCTTGAAAGAGTGCAGGAGTCATTTGATTAAAAATTTTGTCAGTGAGATGAAAAAAAATGCTCTGCTTTACAAAATCCCTTTGATAATAATTATATACTTATATGCACATAGTGCTTCATTCTTCTGTTACGGAATTTGCATGAATTTGTAGGCAAATTGTTCAACTCAGTAGAAAAACAGCAAAAATATTTCCTTATATAACACAAAGCTGCAGTGTGGGCAAATACATCAGATATTCCCTTCCTTCCCTATGCTTGGCAGAGTCCTCAGACTTAGAATGAGTGCTCTGTACTACAAGATTCATTTGGGGCTTGCCTCTTCTTATTCTTTCCCAAGATCATTTAAACACAGAGAAAAAAGAGACATCCATTGCCTATATCATTTTGGTAAACCTCTTACTCCCGCATGTATTCCTGATAGCAATAAAAGTCTTTAGTTTTAATAAAAGAAAGCAGAGTAAATTTTTCAAGGCACTTAATGAATGCACTTTGTTCTTGGAGGACTAACAATTATATTCTTTGCGACTACATGGTTGATTTGTCTAGTTAAAAAAAAAAAAAATAAAATCCAAAGCTTTAAGAACAAGGCAGCAAAAAGTATCACATATTAATCTATGAATTTGACTTCAAGTTGCAGTGAAATAAGCAACAACAATGTAGGCAAAATTGCGTAGGCTGAAATCCAATGCAGAAAGAGAAAGCTGATGAGAAGACCCTGGGTCTTAGTCCAAGCTGGCTGAGACAGGCAAGTAGGTGCTATAGCAGAATGGTGAGGGATGCAGGAATAAAGTGTAGAGCAGAACACAAGGGCAGAGAGCCCAAGAGACTAGAAGAAACTGTTTTGTACTAGAGTGGACTAATGTCTGTTAACAGAGGGTTATGCACTTGAGAGTTTTTCCCAGGAAGCAAAAGGTCAGGATAGATTTTTGCATTCAATAATACAGCAAAATTTGCAAAAAGACACAGCTATTCTAAATTAAAATATCTACAGCCTGCCCAGATACAGGAAAGTAAGGTGGGTTTTAAAATGAGAGGACCAAAAGGAATCTCAGGATTGCAAAAGAGATCACTGAAAATGAAAATAAGAGAGGATGGACTCTCAGATTCCAGTAGCTGAGGAAAAGAGTGGAAGTCTGAATCTTAAAAAAAAATGCTGAAGAGAACATGGCAGAGAGGGAACTAGATAACATCACCTGATTCACCTAAATAAAAACCTTTATTCTACAAAATACCTTCTGTCGTCCCTTCAGCACTTCTGATTTTCTAATCCTTCTTAATTTACTTTTTTCTTTAACTTTTTTTTTTTCCAAAGGGATCCTTTTCTGTTTGTAGACAGGTTTAGCCAAGAGATGAGAATGGAGGATCCTTTTTTTTTTTCAGTATTTTAACTGGTTTACTTTTTTCTCCTCACCAGAATGTTTAGTGAAAAGCCTAAGAATTTTTAGTAGTCAGTATTTGCTTTGAAAATGAGCTTGATGAGTTAATAGTTCTAAAACTTTTTTAACTCTTAAGTATAATACAACCATTTTTAATGCCTTTAAGATGTGTTGCCAATTTATTTTACCAAATTAACTTAGCAGCAAGTACTACATGTGAGAGAAGACCATATGTTTACATGTTTATTTCAGTGCTTCATGGGATATTTATCTTTACAGACATTTTACAGAACCCTCAAACCAAAGTGACCATTGTATGTATTAACAGAGTGCAGAATAAGCAGACTAGAGTCATATGAGTCAGGTTTTAAAAACAGAGAGTTTTTAACATATAGTTTTATATATATATATATAGTTAATTATTTTTTATATATATATATATACTGAAATCTATGTTTGAATTAGTCTTGATAATACAAAATAATACCACCCATTTTGATGGGTTTATTCAGAGTTCCTGAGCTATCTACAAAGCCACGTGTTATTAACATAGGCATAGTGATTACAAAAGGCTTCACCTATTATTAGCACTCTGGAATAGATATTGAGCAAGATAATATAAGCACTAATGAAGTTTTTTTTTCTCTCACTTTGCAGCTAATTACAACATTTAAAAGGAAAAATATCTAATCTCCTGACTATAGACACAATTTCACTTTAATGACAATCACAAAATAGCTTTTCTAAGACACTTGAGTTAATTTACTTTTTTTCCACCATGACTTATCTGTCAGTGTATGCAATTAATATTACTTGTCCATTTGCCTCTATGAAATGAAGCTTAGCATTAACACAGGCCATCTTGACTTGCACAACAAAACAAACACGTGAATTTCTGTACTACTGAACAGAATTTCCTGCAGCATTTCTCACAACTAAGTCTGAAGCAATCAAATTGAATCTTCAGTTGCACGGATGCATATATGTCTCATTCAAACATTGTCACTATTTTAATACTGAACACAAATTTGAAAACAAATTTTAAGTAATTTACTAGTAGGATTGTAAGAACTTTATTATGATAAAACAACTACTTTTCATAGATGGCACAACCTCACATTTAAAAATATTTTGAGGATAAAAATAACCAAGTAACCATCTAGAATTTACTATGTATTCCCAAGTACTTTCAAAAAAAAAAAAAAAGAAAAAGAAAGAAACAGGCACCTCCATATTGTCCAAATATTTAGTAGTTATTTTTTAAGTTGAGATATCTGTGGATAGACTGCACAAAACTTTCCTAAACTTGATAACAAACTTCTGGTTTGCATTTTTGCATATTATATTTGATTGCTTTTCTTTTGCTTCCTATTAACCATGGAAACCTTTGAAAATTACTGAAATGCCCTAAATATATGGAACATACTCTATTGCAATTTAAATTAGCCCAATTTTCTGTGTTTGGTTTTGTTTCCTTCCTCCTGGTCCTAGGAAAATTGTGTGCATTAAAATGTTTGCTCAATTTCTGGATATCCTGGATATCTTGTGAAAGTAGGGTTGTGTCTGTTCTCTCTTCAGTCTAAGAATGATTCCAACCATGTAAGATCCCCAGGACTGTAGCGTTTGAGGACTTTATCTGTGTACTAAATGCAGGTAAATTGGTGAATGGAGTAACAGAATAAATGCAGTTTGGCAGAAAGGCAGAAATCAATGATGTGCCACTTGAGTAACCAAGGCAAGACTAGAGTGATTTGTAGTCATTACAAAAGACGAAGCTTTTAAGGAGGAATTTAAATCAGATGAAAATTGGGGATGCTAGCATACAGCACCAAGGTACTTGGAAAAATGAATAAGCGGGTGATCAAAGCAATTGGTGGTTGTGAAACTACCACTGATGAGACTACTTGAGTAAGCGCTCACAGTCATGAACAAAGGATTGCATAATCTAGCCCAAAGTTGTAAGCACGTATCAAATAAAAATAACCATCCTAATCTCTGCCAAAATAAACATGAGGCAGATAAAAGTATTAATTAAAATATTGCATTAAAATAGTCCATTAATGATGATATTAAAAGATAAATATTAGAATGTAAGATAGCGTAATAATTTGTTAATTACATAGTAAGAGCAGTAATTATGTAATTTTATAGAGCTGAAATGCACAGCACTTGATTACAATGGAAATATTTGTAAAACTGTTACTCCAATAAGTGAGGGTAAAGTAAAATAAAGTGGATTGTTGTAATATATAACTTAAGAAAAGCAGTTTCAGTGTGATAAGTACAGGTGTAGTGCATTTTGCAAATGTACATGAACATCTATCTCATTGCTCTAGCAGTTGCCCATTTTAAACCCTCAAAACACTGCTGCAATGCCAACTGACTCCAAAATTGCTTCCACCAACATGCTCATGTTAGTGAAACTTATCCCTTGTAGTGAACCACAAAGACAAATCTGGTCTACATTCATAACACAACTCGCTTGAGTCAAGCTGTTATTAAACAAATTTGGAGTAAGAATTCTCTTCATTTTGTTCACAAATCATTGAAAAGAGGAAGACCAAAAAGCCAATTCTTACTTTTTTGAAGACACACGGACCCAGTGTTACGCTGACATTCACTTCAATAAAAGTATTCCAAGAGTTATTACATGAATGTGTGTAGCAGGGGATATTTGAATATTCCCCGTCCTTTGATGCTCTTCTGTTTTGCATGGGATCTCTCAGTACACATCTCTCAGTATACATCAGGCTTGCTAGGAGATATGACTCCTATAGAATCAGGATATTAGGAGAGCCTGGTTCCCTTGTACTAGTGAATCCTTAAACACATGGATGGGAACTTAGTAGTGCAAGCTCTGATCCTAATAATCTCTTATGAAATAAAGTTTCTTTCTATCAGGAGATTTCTGTAAAACTGATCAAGCTAAAATCACATCAACATGTAAAAACACCTCGCTATGTCTCTTACCATATTTCTCTGGAGTTCTGGTCACTGGAACACAACCTGTGAGAGCATTTATTGTGTTTCTATATCAATTAAAAGCAGAAATTAATATTATTTTTTGTAAGTGAGATGCAGTACTCATAGACTGAGGATCTCTTGTAGCATTCAGTGATTATGATCAGGTATGAAACACCAGGATAACATGCCTCCAAAGTTTATGCTGATGGCAGATACTCCTATGCAATAGGGTGCTGACAGCAACTAAGAATAGATGGTCATCACATCAGCCAGTTTACAGAAATAAAGTTAGGGAAAACTGCACAATATGCAGTAAGTAAAATATGCAGATGTCTTCAATTTCATGCTTTCTCTAGAATTTCAAATGTGGTAAGGAATACTTTGATGAATTTAACTATCGTTAGAGATATCTTTTTCATTTTCTAGCCAAGTGGACAAATAGTGCAGAACTATATTGAGCTGTTACTAAAACAGTTCCCTAAAAAAGGAGGTAAACTCCACACATTTCTTCATATTCCTAATATAAATAAACCAAATATTTTCAAAAAAAAAATAGCTTTTCAAGAAACAAGTGAGAGGATTCGATTTTCTTATTTTTATTTTGTAATTGAAATGGCTGGCTACATGAGCAAAATATGTGATTTCAACCCAACTGATTATTTACTCATTACACATGTAGAATAAGTGACATCAGCTTTCTGTTACCTTTCTAGAACTATCTGTGTAATAGTAGAACTCATGCAGAACTCCTGCAACCATTGTAACGTGTTGCTGCAAATATGCTAGCCTTGGTTAATGAAGCCAAGATGATGTTTTAAGGAAGATTAAAAGATCCTTTTAGACTGTTTGCTAAACTGTTATGAAGGTGGAAGGCATATTTTAGTTTCTACTGATCTCCAGGCATATTTCAGGATCTCCTAAAATAAAGAGATTCACTAAGATTATTAATGAATAAAGAGATTAATTCAGGAAGCAATGACATCTGTCTGCACTTAGAGTTTAAATGATTGCTGAGAGCTACCATGTGGAAGGTTGAATTGCACACATTACAGAATTTTAAAACACTGCATGTGATTATAAAAAAAAATGGAGTTCTGAATGAGAATTTACATGCACATTCTTCAACCTCATCATAGAATGTTTTTCAGAACTTTTTAGAAAAAAAATATAACTTAAATATCTACTCTTCCCCATATTGCATACGGATCTGTGACAGTTAACCTTTCCACTGGTTATGTCTTAATGTAAAAATAAGATGTAATCTAGTTTTACAGAGGATTCCAGGTTGCTCAAGAAAAAAAAAAAAAAGACCAAAGAGCCCAAATCTACAATTACTTTGCATATTCAAAGAAATTCTCAAGCAAAATAAGCCTGGAACACCAGTGATAGGGAAACTGCTAAGTGGAAAATTCAGCAGAGTATGCTTGCAGACAAGATTTTCAGAGGGTTCTGCAAGACTTGCTTTCTTCTCAGGAGATTATCCTAGGAGTTCCTTGGCTTTAGATTCATAGTGGAAGTAGTAGATTAGCTGAGACACATGTCTTTGGCACAGTGAATTATCTCACATTTAAACTGTAACTCCCATGAGGCAAGATGTTAAAATCACAGCGAATTCTGATGTTTATGTGAATTAACAGTATGTGTTTGTTCCAAGTATACTGGAAGAATCAACTTTTAAGAAAATTTCAATTGAGGATAAAAATTCCAATTGGTTTCAAATAGAATTGAAGATTGTGAAGTGTCATCTTTCCAAACTCCAGAAATTACATTCCAGAAAGGAAAATAAATTCCACAAAGGAAGACAAGGTGGTGGAGTTGCTCTTTATGTGAGAGAGCGACTGGAATGCACAGAGCTCACAATAGGGGAGGATGGAACACTAGTAGAGAGCTTTTGGGTGAGTATAAAACGGCAAGCCAGCAGGGGCGACATGGTGGTGGGAGTTTACTACAGGCCTCCTGACAAGGACGAGGAAGTGGATGAAGCCCTCTATAGGCAGCTGCAAGACGCCTCCCAATCACAGGCCCTGGTCCTCCTGGGGGACTACAACCACCCTGAGATCTGCTGGGAAAATCACACAGCCAGGAACAGACAGTCCAGGAGGTTCCTGCAGAACATTGCAGATAACTTCTTGAC
>JAUBOD010000166.1:524335-554807 GCA_032353885.1 Nothura maculosa
TGGAGGTCTTCAAAACCTGCCTGGATGCCACCCTGTGCCACATGCTCTAGGTGTGCCTGCTTGAGCGGGAAGGTTGGATTTAGATGATCTCTAGAGGTCCCTTCCAACCTTGAAGATTCTGTAATAAAATAAGTTTTTTTTTATTACAGAATTCTGTAATCTTCTAGGAGAAAAAAAAAAAGAAATATCAGAAGCATTTCTCTGGGCATGTCCTGATTACACTAGATTTCAATAACATTCAGTTAGTCATTTATTAGTGAAAACTAATAGTTAATTGAAGAAAGATTCCCCAGAAGCAATTTAATATTTGCAGCATATCCAACAATATCCAGCAAACTGGATATTTTCTTTTAAAAAAAAGTGATCATTTGTATGGCTAAGGTGTAAATTATCTGGAATAGCAAGCATATTTATTCAGAAGATTAGTGAGAAGAGCAGATTTCAAACATAAGATGCCCTCTTGTATTTAAAAAAAAGACTGGATATTTTGAAGTTATATTTTGTGGAATCCAGCAATGCAATATACTACATATAAATTTGCTAAATTTTATTTTTTCTCACACTTTTATATTCTCAATACTCAAACCATTGAAAGAAAACAAATTTAACATATTTATTTATCCATGGACTTACAGATTTTAGGTGAGAAGGAACTACTAAATGATATGACTTTCTAAGAACTAGGAATTAAAGAATTCCTTCTAATAAACATGCAGTATTGAGTTGAAAGTAGTAAATTGGATTTTTAATTGTGAGCATGTCGAGCCAAGGCAATACTGCAAAGTCAAGAAAATATATGAAGGCAATTAAAGATATTTGCAAGTTGAAATCTTGGGTGTTGTGGATCTTAGACACATATAGAATTCACTGCAAAATAGCTTTTTATTTAACTACATTCACATACTGTGTACATTCAATATCGTGCATCATTCTGTAGGTTGATTATATTCTGTAATCTAGTCAACTCTTGCTTTGTATGAACATGTTAAACAATTTAAAATTTCTAAATCTTTCCCAATATGATTTTCTTTAATAACTTTTGTTTTCAAAGTTCTCTGCTTTTTAAGCCCACATAGAAATGTTGATTCCATCTGTATATTGCAGTGACTATATCATGGTGAGTCACTGGCAGGGTCACAAATAACCTTACCAAGAGGATTCATTGTTTTCAGATTACCTCTGCTCTGCAAGGGTGTGTAAATATCAATTTACCCATTTTTGATGCAGCTGTTCACTTAGGGTGCTCTCTGTGAGCTATTTTTCTATTGTGAACCTTAAATCTATTTTATATGTGTTCTCTACATTCAAAAAAAATGTTTTCTGGCAAAAAATTATTTTGACTCCAAGTTTGACTGTATTAAACGACATTTTTGTATGAATGGAGCAGAAGGCTGAATGTAACCATGTATTTAACCCAGTGAATCTCTTTCAGTGACAGCCTATACTTACAGTTTACCAATTCTTGTCATATACAAGATTTATACAGATTTTTAATTCCAAATGATAAAACAAAATCTTGGCCTAGAACTAAGCCCTAAGAAACTCTGGTAGAAGAATCTCCTTTTGACTTTCTTTCTGACAGGTGCTTTTGGTCTTCCTTCGCTTTATCATGTCATGCCATTTTATATATGCTTTATTAGAGTTATATGATTTTTTTCATAATATTATATAGAACTAATTTCAATACTATTCCTAATTCTACATGCATTCCATCTAAATAGTCAAATTTATCAATCAAAATTGTTATTTCTGTTGGAATTTTAGCAAGTGTACCTGAAGTTTTATATAGTACCAATGGATAAAAGTCACTTGAGTTCTCACAAGTAGGATCTCACAGTCATGACCTTCTCACAAGATCATACTTGTCCAATTATTTACCAAGATGGAAAAAAGGAAAACAAACTAAATTTCCTCTTTTTTGTGTGTTGTTTTACAATGGAAATATATTTTAAAAGAATAAAGAATTTGACAGTCTCTAATGAAAGGCAGAAAGGCTGAACAGAGACACAGAGCCTAAGTTTTCCAATGTCCTCACATTCATGTAGTTCTTAAAGATCACCCTCCCTTGCATTTGAACTGAACAGGCATCCTTTCTTGATACATTTTCTTAATATATAGCCCTGCTACAAATTTCAGGTTCTCTAGTAGATGTTCACAATTCAACATAATAAATAATTAGTATACTATAGCTTGTTGAAGATGCTGTTATATGAAAATTGTTACACAGTGGAAGTTATTTTTATTTGTTCTCTCAATAATAATATATGAACTATCAGAGATAAATATTTTGCCTGGTGTTGTACCAAGTCATTATAAAGTCTGATTTTTCTCTAAGTTAACAATGTGGTAATGCTGCCAAGGCGTAACACTAAACAGTTTGACAGTATAAATCAAACTCCCTTTATCTTCCAATCCATCAGTACATTTCTCCCTTTAAAATTTATTGCACTGGCAGTTGCAAATGTGGGGGGAAAGCCAGCTACTGTAAAGATTTACATCACTAATATATTTTGCAGGATAAACAACACAGAACGAAATAAATTTTCTGTGTGCATAGTGTGAGACAGTGAGAAATAAATGTACTAAACAATCATAATAATCAGGTTGCTATTCATTCTATTGTAATTTCACTTTCCTTTTATCATATTGCTTTGGCTTATTTTGTTTTAACATTAGTGTTGAATATCAAATGATTGTAACATTTGTAATATTCTAGCCATAACTACTTTCAATAATTTCTGTTCTCCACGCCATGCTCCTCCCGTCCTCCCTCTTCCCCACCCCCCAAAAAAAAAAGAGAGCCTGGAGATCCTAAGGAAAATCAGGGACTGGAAAAGAAAGGTATATTTGCTAGTCTTTGGTTATCATATATTTTTTATAAGAAATCAAAATAACTAAGCTGGCAATACTGAGTGATCTACAGATCAATTATTAATGGATTAGGACTCATCATTATAATTCTGTTCTTGGTGAGTGAGGTTCCTGATCACATGTTTCTAATCATGTTATATGAAAAAAACTCAAAACTCTGTCTGTACTCATTTATTTGAGTCTGATATTTTTCTATTGCAGATGAAAATGCAGGCTTATTATTTTGTAATGCATGATTTAATATTTGTATGTATAGGCCCTGTTTCTTAAAATGAATTAGTTGTTGCCTCACCCATTGCTTTGAGGCTGAGTTAATTTGTTGAGGTTTTCAATATTTCACAACAGTTCTGCAGCAAACTGAGCACACAAGTTTTGCATTTTGGCCCTCCTTCACCTCCATCCATATGTGCCTACTGCTTGACAAGCATCAGTAGGCACCAACTGCCCAGAACTGTGTGCCTTAGAGTGGCTTAGAGCATTGATGAAATGATCCTTGCTTTCTGAATGTTATTGACTTTTCAGTGTCTAGCTGAACCTACATTTGTCAAGCCGCAACAAAAAATGGGGCTGCTCCACTAGGAAATGAGCTGAGAGTCAAGAGCAAGCCCAGCACAGACCATGCCCTCCTCTATGCCACAATGCCTGAGGAAGAGTGCTGATAACATGGTCCATCAACAGTCCCAGACAACACAAGGTGATAAACCAGGTCCAGAGTAGGGAGGTCAGTAAGAAGCAGTAGTAGGTTGGTATGCAACAGAAGTTGGAGGTCCATTCCAAACACAGAAACAGATACAAAGGTAGATGCAGGAATAGAGATGACAAGGCTCAGGCCAAATCTGGACTGTCTGGGTCTGAACTTCCATAGAGCACCTACGTGGGGAACACAGAAAATGCTGGTCAGGACCCTTTAGGTCTGTTGATGCAGACCAGAGGCCTGACATGACTATTCTCTTGCCCAGGACACAAAATTATGACAGATCCAAGCCGTTCTAAAATATACCTTAAAAGATTTAGGAAAAGAAACAGTAAATATAAAGTTGACTTCAACTTTTTAGCAGAGCTTTCTTCAGAATTTGGAATTCAGCTATTGCAAATGCCTAGAATATTTGCCCCTTTTGGGGTGATGAGGAGGTAAAAATTTCTCTGTGACATATAGTATCTTGGAACCAAGATCCAGACATTTTTGCACCTGAGTCCCCTAAATTCAGATCATGTAAGCCTTCTTAAAAGCATATCTAGAACAAACTGATGGTACTGAATTTATTTCACTAGTAGTGGTTTCATAAAAATATAGTGATTACAACTGTCATCAGACCATGAAAAATATGTTTTTTATATCCTTGGAATTCCAATTACATTTTAAATATCACCCAAATATGGTTTCTACATCTTTGGCATCCTACTTTTACTTGAGACATTTTAACCATCTGCACAAAACTCATGTCAGTGAGTGCTGACATATTCAAGGTTTATAATTTGCTCTTACTTAGCCTCCTGTTTGTGTCCTACTGTAGCTATTAGTTTATCTGGTGGTCACTATTTATCTTGCACCTGTAGTATATAACTATGAACTCTGGAGAAAGCAAAAATCCACTGGAAAGTAAGTCAGCCGGCTGTTCAGGTGCTGCTTGCATAAGCTTGTCTAGTGTTACCTTAATAGTCCTTAATAGTTACCAAGATACTGATGGAATAAGGTATATCACATTTTATCATAATGTAATCATTATTATTTTTTCCACCATTGTGATGGTTTCTACAGAGATATGTTTCAAGCATATGTAAAAACATAGCATGAAAAATGGACTATACCTGTGCTAGCATACAGAGTGAGACAACAGTCAGCTCATGGATGAATGGACAAACCTGAATAAAATATTAATTCCATTCTAGCTGAGATGAATCTGTGCTTAACAAAGTAATCTCCCATCTCACTCCTTGTTTTAAAGGTTACTTTAATTTTCCTTTCAGAAAATTTCCACACTTCATGAAGTTATTCCTAGTATGATTCTTTTTGTGTGTATTTTCTGCCTCTTGTTTTGATTTAAATCTGCTTCATAAGAGTAGGAAGGCACTCATTTACTGTTTTGATCTGGCCTACCAAGTTTTTTTTTATTATTATTTTTCTTTCTGAATATATTCAAAATTCATGTTTCAAAGTTCATTCCTGACTTTTACCTTGCCTAGCAAGTTTTGTTCATCTTGAAAATTATTCTCTTAACTGTATATCTCCAAATATTTTTCATATGCAATTTTTCTCTTTTTTAGATTAGTCTTGTGGAATTTCAATTTCCATTGCGATGCATAGAATAACTTTTTGAAAACTATGCAATAGTCCTTAATACCTCTTCATCAGAGAACTTCAGCTACATTAAAGCTTAAAGTGACATCAAAGTTCATTTTAACAGGTTTTGCAGTTAAGCAGCATGCTTAAAAACATAAGCTTTTTAATCTCTGTGTTTATGTTTTTACTAGAAAAAAATGCTATTAAATTCTCTTCAGCTCACACGTTTCACACTCCACAAATGCCAACATAACTTTCATATAAAATGGACTAAATAAAATTAATCCTTTAAAATAAAGAATCTCACATGTGTTCAACCTTTTCATTGCCATATCAGAAAATACATATCAACAATATTGTTACAGTAACTGGGGAGTACTTTATATAGGGCTCCTGTGATCTATGGCAAAAAAATAAAAGGAATAACATTAATCAAATGTCAACATTCATCCTAGTTATGTATTCTGTATAATCCAGAGTTTTCTCTCCATGACATTTATATATCCAGGTTATCTTTTGAATTTACATGTCTCAGAGTGGTGAAAGTTGAAAAGGTAAATATTAACTCTCCAAAGCTTTTCCCAAAGGCTTTTTTTATTAACAATGAAAACTTCAATATAGATGCACATATCTGGCTCTTCCTAAATCATAGAACCTTTACATTGATACCCCCAAATTGTTACATTTTAGAAAACAAACATTTAAAAAACCTACCATTTTTCATTTGACTATACACTTCTAAAATCAACTGCCTTAGGAGTATCTCATCAGGCTGGCTCTTCATTTCCTGGTCATCTAGCTTACAAAGGTTAAAAAAAAATCAGTCGTTGGGAACTGAATTACTTGATAAGTAATACAGTTAATTACCCCTTCTGTTTTTTTTTTTTTTTTTTTTTTTTCCAGGAGAAAGAATATTCTTTTTGTCTTGCTTTACCAAGTGCTAACTTGTACAATTTGAAACAAGTCAGTGTCACATGCTTCTTAAATTTCAATTTATCAGCAGTAATACAGTTTCTGGGAAATTGTCAATATCAGTCATTCAAATACTAGGACATATGAATACCAAACTCTACTCAAATGCCAAAATTGCACCGTAACCCTCTCAGCTTGTGTCTCAAAATAATCTAGTATCGTGATGACACATTACATCTGCTATAGTTGAATATGAGGAGTGTTCCTTCACTTTCACAATGAAGTGAGAGGTCTTCAAAGTAAACTAGAAATGACAAGATGTCTGACTTTTTTGTTGTTGTTGTCCTAGCTTACATAGCATATGATCTGGTGATCATATGCTAGCTATGTGTTACAGAAAAATGTCAAATTGAGTTTTTAAGCTTCTGTATGCTTTCTGGTCTTCCAGCAAAACGTCATAGTCACAACGCTGTTTTGCAGATTCCCTGCAAGAGGAACACTGTTATGGAGTGTTAAGCAAGAGGAAGATCTCTCTCAATCTCAAGCAGGTTTTCAAATCAGGAGTAAAGAGAAATGGCCTAAGCATGCTAATCTCTGAATGGTGGAATCCCTGAAGTAGAATCTGTCTGATTGCTTGTCATTATATACTTCAGAGTAATAACATTCTTATTTATGTCTGTGTCCCAAATAATGTTCACTATTGGAACAGGAGCAGTCCAGGAGAAAACTGCAGCTAGGTTTCTTACCTAGGTGATTGTGACTTTCTGCTAGGTGAGCCTTTGCCTCAAAGCAGCCACCTGAAATAATCAAGTAAGGGAGCCTCAGTCTTGGTATTTTTCATGTCAGAGGCCTTATTGACTGTGTGATAGACCTAAAAATTAAGCCGTCTGCTTTCAAATTGTTATATGCAATTTTGATAGTTCAGTGTAAGTGCTGAAGAAATACTGATTTGAGGCTTTCCCCCCAAATTGCATGTTTGCTTGTTTGTATCAGTATTCTCATTTTATCAAAAAAGCTGAGTAAGGAAACTTGAAGAGATTTTAGGATTTTAGGAATCAGTTCTTGCTTGCCATTAATAAATAATCAACTGAAAAGTTAGATGTAAGCCCAAGTGATTTCTGTTTTCTGTTTTGTTCACTTCTGAGCTGGTTAAGTCTAGCATTAAAGTGTTTAAATCTTAAATATTATAGATCCATAATTATTATTAACTAAAATTAGATACTTGTAAAACTGTGCTATGTAATGTGGAACATTTTCCTATTTACACAAAAAACATTTTCTAACATTTTGTACAGTGCAGTTTTCAAAATCCAACTCAATCAGATTCATAGTACTAGATATTTTTCGGGGAAACCTGTTCACCTATATTTTTTTTTTTTACACATTAGGTTTGAAAAAAACACAAAATACACCATAACAAAATACTCACCTAAGAAGAATGAAGGAATTTGTGTGTGGGTCTTTTTAATCTTATTTTCCTTTTAAATATGTATAGGGACAAAATTCCAGTTTCAAAGGTGCTGATTATTTTTTTTGATTTCTGTTAGTTTTTGATTTCTATTTCTATATCTGTTTCTGTTTCTATTTCTTTCTATTAAAAGAATGAATTCAAAACTTCATTGTTTCACTTCAGAGAGCATGCAAAAATGCTGGCATTTTTTTTCTATTTTGTGCCTCTTCACTTTCCTAAGCTTTCTGATGTCTTTCCAGTTTGGAGCTCCTGCTTAGATAAAACAGATGACTTTCTGGGCCTGCTTTTGCTAACAGCAGGCAGGAGCAACGGTGACTGATTGGTTGAAACATGAGGATTAATGGGTATTTATATTTCATTAAATTTTATGCTCACTGGAGAATAATGTATCACTCGCAGATATTGAAACATATGTCAACCCTATCCACTTACATATAATTCAATTTGACTTAAATGCATTGATCAAATTTTATTAAAGTCCAATATATCTTCCAAAAAGGCCCACTAACACAATATTGCTGCTTCACATTCATCAGATAAAAGGAGGCAATTGTGTTGTAATTCTATTTATACCATTTTTCGGGATAAGGGAGATTATTGTGGAGTGAATACTCATTACAAGGTGACTTGCTCTGGCTGAAGGACTTAAGACTGAGATTATTAAGAGAATTCTCAAGTGATGCCCTTTACTTAAAATTACTGCAGGGTGGGTCAAGCCTGTTCTCATCCCCAACGGAAATGAAAGATCAGCATTGTTAATGATATTTTCCAGGAAAGTTTGCCATGAGAGATTTTGGAGTATAGTAATAATTTATTCACTTTTCATTTTATTCCTAAAAGTTCAACTGATAACACATGCCTGTCTTTGGAAAACTACTTTATGTGATTTATTCTTCTCTTTCTTCCCTCCTCAACCTTTCTTTTAACCTTTGCAATGATATTCTTGCTATAACAATTAAGAAATAATCCAAAATGTCTCTTTCCTCAGTTGTCTCAGAAAAAGATGATTCTTTATTCAAAGTCTCAAAAGGACTTTAGTGATATTGGGATGTTTTTCAATTGTTTGGATTTAGACTCTTACCTGCAGCTTGTATTATGCAGAACAGAAAAAAAATAGAAAAAAATAATTTTTACTGAAAGAAACTTTCAGTTTTCACTGAAAGGAAGTTGAAACTATATTAAAACAATGATCTAGAAGAGTAATTTAGGCCTCACTCATAAACTATGAAGGATTTTTGTTTTACTTTTGATCTCATAGGAAACACTTCATTTATTTCCAGTCCATTAGGGAGAAGGGTACCTATGTTCCCAAAAACTGATGAGCCTCTCATACTTAAGGTCCAGTGTGGAACATACATTAAATTTGTAGAAATCTTTTTAACTGTTTGAATGCAACGTTTCCTAAAATTTCATGATGCCATTCCAGTCCTTCCTTCCTAGCCATTCTGCCTCCTTTATGACATTTCTGGTCATATGACCTTTATGTCCTTTATGACACTCATTTAATTTTGTTTTTTTTATTTCTTTTTCTTTCTTTTTTTTTCTTTTGTTTTTCATCCAGCTGTTGTTATTGTCATTGTCGTTGTTGTTATTATTATTATTATGGGAGACTTCTTAGAAGACTAAAGGTATTCTGTTTTTATGATGAAAATGAAAACCTCTTCCTTTCATGAGATAGGATGCACTGGTCAGGACCGCTGTGGATTTGGAGATGCTATGGTGCTTTATATTGTATTTCACAGCTTGAAAACAACCTACCCCCATTTCAGTCACGAATGAGACAATTTTTTAAGAATTATTCAATTCCTTGATTTGTTTACCTTCAAGTTGTTTCATCATTAGCTGCATGAGTTTCAAGTTTTTGAAGTAGAATAAAGTTTTTGAGTAGAATACTTTCTACAGTAGCTGAATTTGCTGACCTCTTTGCGTACTCGTAGGTCTTTATGTAGACTATTGGTTTATGCAGATAGTGAAAACCTATATCCTGTAAAATCCAAGAGATTTCTAGATTTCTATTGCATGTCTACTTTTATATATATATAATGTATTTATATTTTATATATGTAATTCAGCAATAAAGTGATTTTGTGAAAGCAAGAGAAGATTTCAAATACAATCCTTTTATTTCAAAATATTCTGAAGAGAAGTTCCAAGAAGAATTGCAGTACACATTGCTATACATTTGTACAGATGGAGATGTAGTCCATATATCTTTTATAATCAAGAGATAGTTTGTTAGTACAGTTCATCAGATACTGCCAGATTAGCATATTTCACAGAATCATAGAAATGGAGAATCACAGTAACTGAGGTTGGAAGGGACCTCTGGAGAGCATCTAGTCCAATCCTCTGCACAAACAAGGTCGTCTAGAGCAACATTGCATAGGATTTCATCCTTGCAGGTTTTGAATATCTCCAGAGAAGGAGACTCCACAACCTTTCAAGGCATGCTGTTCCAGTGTTCTGTCACCCTCACAGTCAATAAGTTTTTCCTCAAATTCAGATGGAACTTCATGTGTTTCAGTTTGTGACCATCACTGACTACCATTGAGAATAGTCTGCCCCCATCTTCTTGATACCTTCCATGAAGATGATAAATTCCACACTGATTCCTCTCTCTCTCTCTCTTCTCTTCTCTAGGATAAGCAGGTCCCACTGTTTCAGTCTATCTTCATAAAAGAGGTGCTCCAGTCCCCAATCATCTTTGTGTCTTTATACCATAGTTCCATGTTCCCTTATCCCAGAGCTGGCAAGATGTGGCCTCACCCTGAGTCAAGGGAGGATCTCCTGCCTTGATCTGCTGACAACTCTCTTCCTAAAATGCCATTGTCCTTCTTGACCACAAGGGAATATTGATGTCTCATGGTCAATCTGTAATGGCCCTTTCTCCCATTGTGTAAACACAATTTATAGTAATAAATATCTTGGTTACAATACCATTTATTGCTCCTGAAGGAATAAGCTAATTCAAGGGAATATTTCTGATTCCTACAACTGATCTGCACTATGGCGTTTCCTGGAATATGGCTAGAAGTTTAAGCACGGGGTAAGCCTTAAAATCCTTTGCAAAATTCCAATGCATGGAATACCTGAGGTGAGAAGGGACCTTGGGAGGTCAAATTGTAAGTCTCTTTCTCAAAGCGTTCTTAGCTTTGAGGACAGATCAGGTTGCTAGACTTTATCAAGGCCAATTTTAAATGAGAAGGAAGACCTTTGCACAAGGTGCTTTTTATAGGCTTCTCCAAGCACCTATGTAAAAACATATTGATCGTATGACAGAGCCTATTTCAGGTAGATGTTGAAACAGAGGCTTGAATGCAACATCCAAGGCAGATCATTCCTACTTAGTTATCTGTGCTTAATAGGAAAACCCCTTGGACAACCCTGCTGCTCTGAAAGTATCAGCATCGTGTCACCTTGATATTTAGATAAAAGAGGTGAAAGAAATACATAGCAATGTGAGCTGTTTCATCTCCTATTGTTAATAATCTCGTGCTAAAATATTTAAAGGAAGAGCCCCAGATACTTATTAAATAGACATACCTTTAAACAAGAAGCTTCCTCTCCTCTGAGATACTTTTATACCAATGAGTCTATGTTGTAAGGATATCCAGGATGAAGTGTCACTTCAGCAGATAAAATCACATTTCCTTCTCCAGTCTTTCAGCTCTCCTTGTAGCACTGCCGTGGCTTTATGGCTTTTGGCTTTTCTCATTTTTTCCTTATTGCTCTCAATCCCCTCTCTCCAGTACAAGCTGAAAAAAAAAAAAAATAAAAAAGCAGGTCTCACACAACTTCTTGCATTTTTTTTTTCCTGAAAGGAGATAAGCAATAACCAATTAGGATAAGCCAAGCCACATTGTCCCTGAGTTTCAATAATATTTTAAAATAGCATATAAATATTAAAGGATGCTGATCTTCTCATAGATACTATAAAGTGAGCATATACAAAAACAAAAATTCCATAATATTAATTATAATATTGGCAAAAAGCCAATAATATTAAGACATGAGTATGCTAAGTGAGGTACACTTGCTTATTTTATACTTTCTCTTTGAAAAAAATACAATATGCATTTACTGCTTAAATTCATAGATAATTTTTACTCATATTACAGAGATGATCCACTAGCTGTGACCTGGAGAATGCATGTATATACCTTACATATGCTCTCTTCTCTTTTATCGACACATAAAATCTTAGTTAGAGACTGAGATTTGACAGGAGAGATCAATCTCTGAAGCAGTACTCTCGAGCACTGATCTGTAAGAAGAAAAGCCAGTATTCCTATCAGAGACAGAAAGGATAGAAAACTTTGCTGATGGACAGATTTCACAGCAAATATTGCACAGCATTGCTTCTTGAGATGTTACAGATACAAACTATCTGGATATTTAGATGCTACAGTGTTTAATAGGATGGTATCAATCTTTAATAGTAAGAGAATGCAAGAATTATAAACAAATATGTCCTTTGGTCTAGTGGATCAGCATAATGATCAAAGACACACAATAGAATTGTATTTGCTTCTACTGGAAGATTTATTCCGCCAGTGCTCTGTCAGTAATGATGGACAGGCAGTGAGCTGTCAGTTTTTGTTCTATCTGTCACACTACACTTACCTCCTGTTGTTTTAAGTAATCAATATGGGGGCTGAAATCACCTACCACTACCTCTGCTACCTACTATTTTGTCCATTCATAAATTATGAATCCCTGCACAACATCAAATCTACAATTTCGATTGCATTTGCTAATCATTGATCAATAATTCAAAAGCCTCTTCTTCAAGGGTGCCTAGTTTCCTGGAACATATGGCAGAAGGCCTGCAGTGTTCACGAGACTATTCTCTTATCACAAAAAGAAACCAGGGAAAACAAGCTGCTTAAAGTTGTTTCCTTCCTCCTTTTGTTTCCAAGTCTGACTTTGTACTTTTTAAAATTATCATTATTATTTCCCTATTTTGCTACAGCTAATGACTGCATAAGCACATTAACTCTTTTATACAGCAGCCTCCAGTATAATTTTCAGTTTTACAATGAGAGAATATTCCGCTTAGCAGCCAATCTGAATAGTTCAGTTTTACAGTGATAATGCTTACTCTTGCTGAAGTCGGACTACTTTTCCCTTTTCCAATAGTCTCAATTTTCATATTAATGCTATGCTGTTTATTTGCTATAAATGATCACAAAAATTAGATAAAAAATCTTTACTACATAAATACTACATATTTACTACTGTAAATACATAAATATAAACACAGAAAGCAATGTAGTCTTTCTCGAGTGAATCTGAAGTCCTTAGCTGATATAAGAGACCAATTTTCGCCAAACAAGAAAATCTTAAAATAATTTCATCTAATACTTTTCAGTGACAGTGCCCATAAACTCAAATCAGAAGATGTCAGGAATATTTTCACAGGGATATTCCAAAAAATATTTTCCATATTTAAATGTGTAAAAAGGAGCATTAAAGTTCTGGATCAGACCTCAAATACAGAAAGCTTTAAATCTCTTATGAATAGCTCTATTTTCAAGTACAAACTTTATTCTTTGGCATGTTTTGCTTTCCAAAACCCCACATCTCAATTGTTGTTGCCTCTCTGATAATTCTTTTATTTGGGAAAAACAAGCTAGAGTCAATGCTATGCAATTTTCTATCACTGGCAGTAACTAATTTCCTCTTCTAGCATATTTTAGGGTCTCTGGTTGCGGTGGTAGAACAGATCTGCCACATGGCACAACCAGGAGATTGGTCAACTCGTAGACATAATATTACCATTTAAAGGAATTAACAATAAAACCTTATTTCTGTTTTCTTTCTCCTTGAAGACAAGAAAATGCTATGGCTTTTCATTAGAACTGTTTCTGAACTAAATTTCTGATGCATTTTGAGAACAGCAGACATCTTTAACAGCTCTTGGTCTGTTCAAATGATCTGTGATCTTAAATTCCAAAACCTTCACTGCGATTTTGACAGTGCATCATTCAGAGTTGTATATTTTCTTTCTTTCTTTAAATAAGTAAGCTGCCATATCCTGGCGTGAGTACAGACATGTTGCAGTAGAATAACATAATTCCTGATGTAAGTACAGTTTGTCAGAAACCATATTAATCATATCAAGTGGGATAACTTGCTTAGATGAAAGGACCATGAACTCACCTAGTTGACGCCTTCTGATTTTTTCAGTCTGTTTCTTTTTCTTTTCTCTCATAGAGAAAAGTGTTGTAACAACTATCATGTGGAAATACAGACAGGAAAGCTAAGCATGAAATGCAAGTTGAAACTCCATTACACAAAGAAAGATTCTCATGTAATAATTTGACTTGGTGTTCAATTGATGTGAGTTAATGAACTACAAAAGCTCTAATATCTTTGCAGCAGGCATCCTACAGTAATCAACATCAAGTCAATATAATCCAAACCTTCAGTGTTCATTGATCATTTTACACACTACATACTGCCTACCCATGTGAATGCGTCGAAAATATATTTCAGGAACAGGAAAAAGATGTTACCACAAAGAGAGATTAAAGATTGCCTGGCATGAAAGGAAAATGAAAATTAGCTGCTGCAGCTCTCATTCTGCTTTCATAAAATGCTATGTCCTTCATCAGTGCCCAGCTAAAAAAGGTCTGATCTGTTCATCCATATTTGTGTTTCTTATAAATATCCCTATTGGAGCTATTTATATTATATTTATACAATAAACTAATAAAATTTGACATGAATACAGATTTACTTTCCTTTAGTCTTAGAAGGAGCTTCACATCGAGACTACAAATTCCATGGTTCTCTGACAAAGTTTGAGATGTGAATATGAAGAATGGATGTTTAATCTATGAATCTCTTGATGCTTTGGAACCCAGAATTGTAGATATCCATCACTTTCCATAGAAGCACTACCACAATGTCCACATTTCATTGTAGACATTAGAACTTAATATTCCACTTAGTTGTGTGCAATTGTGTTACTAAGGGAGAGAAATTCCTTGAGCAATACAATTACACCAAAATACCCCAAGCTTGGAACAAATATCTCTTTATATTTGTAGAAATAAAAGAAGATATATTGCTTGTAAAAATATACTGAATATAAATACAAGTATATAATTTAATTTTATCTTTAGAATATACTACTAAAATATATTTATACTAAATGTGTTTATATTAAAATATGAAATATATATATATTTGGCATTATATATTATGTCCTTGACACATATATTGTCAAGGATAATGTGCTATATATAAGTATTTGAAAAGATTATTTTTGTAATTATGGACATAACTTGTAAATATTTTAAATGTAAAAGTAATTACAAATTTTTTCTATGGATTTCACTACTACTACATCATTTTCCTATTAAATTTATTCTTTTACTCTGTTTCAAATGGACACAGGAGTGCTACAGATCTGGTCCAAGTAAAATTTGATATACAGTATACCTGTGATTATCCCAGTCTTCATAAAGAATATTCTTGGAAACAAAAGACCACCTGAGATTTATATTCACTACTGAATTCAATTTAATGTGCTTATAAGGCCAAGCAAGTCTTGGCCTGCCAAGAAGAAAATTTCATATATTCATGCTAGAAACAAATAAAAACAGAATTTGATCCACATTTAGAGAAGTATTTTTGTTAATGGAAACAACGTATTTCAGTGTATTACTGCTTTTGATTGTCATTTTTATGCTGGTATTTGCAATGCTTTTTAGGTCTTTTCAGGATCAAATTTTGCTTAAATTGATATTTAAAATTTTGCTTTGAATAGAATTTTCCTTTCAATAGAATTTGAAATTACATCTATGCTTATGGCATCAAAATTGGGAAAGGAAAGGTGAATAGGAATAAATTCCACATTAAGGGAACCTTACACTGTATATTATAGCAAATGACTATATAAGACATTATTAAGTCATGAAACAACTAAACTCAAGGAGGAAAAAAATGTAACTTTTTTTTTTTAGTTTATTCAAATGAAGGACCCTCAAATGGTTTAGTTAGGAATTAAGTTAATTGGATTTGGTGTAAGGTTGATGTACTTCCTGCTGGAAAGTTTCCCATATTTCCTCTGTATAAGTAGTGGCTGGACTCCCATGTCACCCTGTTAGCCCAGACTTTAATTAGTTCTGGCATTCGCCTCATAATGATAAATGCTGAGATGATGAATGGAAATGCAAATGAGTGTGAAGTGGCTCAGCCATCAGAACTGAATATCATTAATACCTTCCTACTGTTAAATCGATCAATGTCATCCCAGGATCCCTCTGTTCAGCGGGTGCAGATGGCTGTCTGCCAGAATGCCTTCCATTATATTGGCAGTGAAAACTTTGTAGGTTTTTCCTCCCCATATGCTTTTATTCGTCTTTTGCTGAATATTTGTTTGGCAACTAGAACTCTAATATATTTCCAGCTGAGATGATAACTATTTAGGGTCAATAAGCAAATAGCTAATTTAGAGCAAAATACATATGAATATAGATCCCTTCTCACACCAGGAGAAGAGTATCAAGTAAAATTCAATAAATTAGACATAGATTTTTTTTAAGTGAAAAACTTCATGTAGTAATAACGAAACATGAAAAAATAAGATTTAAAGATATTTATTCATTTGTAATGTGTGTTAGAGATTTTTACGTATCAAGTTTCTGAGTCTGATTGCATGTTCACAGAACTAATCTTTAAAAGAATCAAAAGGTCATATAATGTTTAATAAGATGTTTTAAAATCTGAAACATTTTTTATTCATGTGAAGAATATACTTTGAATGGGTTGGGGATACTTGTTTCATCCCTTAGATTATATTTTTATTCAGTGAGTTTGGGAGATATCCACAAACGCCTCCCAGAGTCTAGCTGACTTATTCTTTCTAGGGAGACTTTCCAGTCTATTTAGATTAACTTGTCTCTCCAGGGAGTGGATCGGCACATCCCAATTGGGGACCCAACCCTGAAGCATCCTTGAGGGAGCTGCAATAACCAGTTCAATGTATACTAGTCACCACATTCTAAGAGCCTCAGACAGATAAGATCATCTAAGAAATGATTCAAGAACACCATATTATATTAAATATGCTTCATTATAGAAAATGTGGTCGCATTTTATGAAGCAGAGGAGGCTATTGAGAGACTAAATTCACTGCAATGCTATTAGTCTGAAGACTAGTCCCTTATAGCTAGTTTTTAGCCATAACTGATGAGGTGAAACCATATCATTTTCTGCACACAAATCTGTGTAATCAAAGCTCCAATTGTCTATGAAACTGCTTACCTGGCTTTGAAGAGACTAAGGAAAAACATTCTGTGATGTGCACCTACTGTATACCATAATGCCTAGATGATAACTTCACTGGTCCTTCCATCCCTTCTTTTTCTCAGGATAGTATATCTATCATTTTGTTTCATAAATTCTGCCCTTACGTTCCCTCAGTAGGTTGGAAAATCCCTGGTGTATCGAGAATTTGCTGGAACTGGGCCAAGTCATTCAAAATAAAGTTCTATTCTGTTTACATTTTTTTAAAAACCACTATATTCCATAAACAATTTTTTGGAAACTACTTTTACATTTATACACTAAATCAATTTAATTCATGTAGTGACGTTTAATTGTAAATTAAAAGTTTTTTTGTACTAATGTAATGAAAATAGAAAAACAAAATTGATTACCAGAAAAAAAATAGTTATCAGAAATATTTGTTACTTCAGAACCTATTAAGGCTTTGGCATCTATTCTACAGTAGCCCTAGCCAATTCCAATAGCATTGGGAAGGAAATGAATTATACATTATAATTGTAAGATTATATCACAATGACAGGAGGGCTAGAGAGAAGCCAAAACAAATTCTAATTACAATAATTTAAACAGAATATAGAGTACTTACTGCTGCATTATTGTTGCAAGTTTTCAGTGTAAAAAAGACATATAATAATACATCATGCAATGGAGTTGCTACACTGTTTCATGGGATTGAATATGAATATGAATAATATGCAGAATGAGTAAAGAGAGAAGACTATGTCCCTGAGAAAAGATAGGTATATTAAACATCAAGCCAATAGCAGCATGGTTCTACTTTCTGTTATAAGAACCCCTTTCAGTTATTTAACACTTTATGAAATCTTAAAAATTAGGCTCATGTCTACAACTACATATACATATGGGAATATTTTCAGGCATTTGTATGTGAGTAAAGTTTCACATATAAAGTCAGAGTATTTATTTGTAGTAATTGAGTGAAGAGCCAGTATTAAAAAAAAAGGATTCGGGCAAAAAGTGCAGGAAAGCGTAAGGTTTGATAAAGTCTGAGAAATGTAGAAGCAGAAGAATTCTAGCTGACTGTGGCAGAGGAAAAGGAACAGAATCAGGTCTTCCAGGACCTCAGCCATATCTGTAGAGTCAGAAAAAGGTCTACCAGTCGCTTTGACAAGTCAGAGGTCTTACTGACCTCAGAGAACTGTCATACGCGAAGGAGGAGAACTTGCTTTGTTCTAGATCTGCCAAGGAAAGATGTGGGGATCTAAATGTTACCAAGACAATGGAATCCATCTGAACCTATGAAGTATAGAAAACCCAGAAGAAAAAAAAAAAAACAAAACAGAAGTTATACCCTTTCTTTGTGTTTCATGTGGAGTAGTTAGTGGTTGAAAGAAGATTATAGGAAATTTTGTGGTTAGGGCAGTCTGGTATGACAGGATTAAACATTATCTCTTTCCTTTGTCTCTGCCTCTTCATGAAGTTGATCTAGTCATTTCAGCCAAACTTCTGGCTGGTTACTAATTATTTGCTGTTCATTTTCATGGGTCTCTTTGTCTGATTTGCAAAAATAACTAGTACTCACTAAACTAGTGAGTACACTAAAATTGGTAAGAACTGTACTCTGAGCTGTGAGAGCTAGAAAACAGTAAGCTCATATATATCAGACCACATGCACACAGAGAGTCAAACAAATAAAAAAACAGTACACAGATATCCCAGGTGGACTACCAAGCTTCCATTAGCATAAAAAGTTCTCTGAGATCCACTATTTACCATATGCTTCTATCATTAATGTTTCTATCCCTTATTTTCCCTGTGCAAAACAGAAATATGTGCATTAAGCTATTCTGCACCACAAGCCTGTCTGCTATAGACTTTTGTGTTACACTGACGTCCAGGACAGGAGACCTGATCACAAAAGTAATATTTTTCTTAAGTAGGGCTTAGATGACAGTTAGTCAACATGTCATTGGCCTTCATAATGTCTCAAAGATTAAAAGAAATATCAAAGTGCTGCCCCTTTGCCAAGTCCCAGCCTTCCCATGAACTGAATGAAAACAATACAAAGGCACCACAGAAAAACACAATCTGATCATGTAATTAAAGACTATTATCACAGCCTACACAATAGACAAGCAGTTCTTCAAATTTGTAGTATTTGAGAAGTTGAAAAGAAACTTGTGTTCTTCTCCTGTAGTTTTCTGTGCATTATGAGTGCAGGAGGGAAGAGACAGGAATATTCTATTTTCAAGCACTATTGATAATATGAAAACAGGTGAAATGTTCAGATAACAACAGCTACTCTGCAGGGATCAATTTGTTAATGTCATATTTGCACTAGGGTAAATCTGGAATGGCTGCACTGAGCTCAAAATACTCTTAATTTACATAGTTGTCATTTGTAGATCAGTTTAGTCCTTCATTTCTCTTTAGCCATTGTTATTTCATATTGGTATTTCACAAAGAACTCAGAAGGAAACTTTCAAGAATATAATATCTTGCACAACAACTGTGTTTGTATATAGACTAGGAAATTTAAAATACATATTTAGAATTAATTAATCTGAAACTGAGAATTGTGGCTGCATAATTCAAATAAAATACAATTGTGAAAGAAGCCTGAAGGAAAGCAAGACAGGGAGAAACAGTTTAATGTGATATTTTTCAGGCACAGAAAAGCACAGGCTGTCGAATTTCTGAAGAAATAATAATTTAACCCTGAACATACCAAGGAATACCTACAGCATCATTATGGCTGCAGACAGATTTCTAAGTTGACTGTTTCTCTGATTCAACTTTACTTGACACCTGTGAGCATGTGATTAATTTAACCAGAGTACACAATGCATTTCTCTTTCAGGTAAAAAAAAAAAAAAAAAAGTTGACCTCTGGTACTGTGCAAGAAAGACAATCAGCTAACCTAACAGGCCCTTTATTTGCTAATCAAGTCTCTCATTAACAATTAATTGGATC
This sequence comes from Nothura maculosa, assembly GCA_032353885.1. Lineage (NCBI taxonomy): Eukaryota > Metazoa > Chordata > Aves > Tinamiformes > Tinamidae > Nothura > Nothura maculosa. Next base: position 544,105 of record JAUBOD010000166.1, read on the forward strand.
AAAAGTTCGCTGGCCATTATTGCTGTGTCAGTTAGACTCTGAGGGCCTCAGAGGATGAAACTAAATGAGCTGGTCAAGTTATAAATAATTTCCCGTGGCTACTCCTCTTACCTCGGGCTCTTCAGGTAGAGGTCAATGTCCTGCCTACTGCAGCCACAAAAGACTGTTGCTATGACAAGGAAGACACATTCCTCCTTTTCTGAGATGCTCATTTAGGCTTAGTAATTTAAACCTTTATAAAGCCATAGTGTAAAAGGCAGCCCTACATTGCAGTTTTTTTGTATGTACTTGCTTATCATGACTGAACCAAAGCAAAATTTCAGATTTCCTAAACCTTTCACAAATGAAAGAATACAGGAGGTGCTTTAATCAGGAAGACTGCTTCTTAAAGAAATCGTGAAGAGACACTTTTATAGCAATGTAATTATTTGTCTCTTAACATAATAATATAGGTAGTTAAAATACTGCTCATCAGATAACATGAAAGGACCTTCCAGAAATAAATGAAGATACAAATGAGAATTAAATGTTTGGTCCAAAATATGTGCAATACTAATGACTGTTTTCTCTCTTTCTTTCTTGAAAAATAAAAGCAGGAAAGAAAAACTAATCTTTCTGGCTCTCCTTTTGAGAAAAAACAAGCAGTAAACATAATCTCAGCCAATTACAGATCAGTTTTAGGAAGTGACTGTCACCGGGGTAGGTCAGCTCTCCAAAATTTATTTGTGGTAAGTTTCAGTGTGTTGATAGTAGGAACATTTGTTCATTCTTTGAATTAAAAGAGCATAGTAGAGAAGGAGAAGTCATCCAACAAGGGCCATTCTAATAATCAAAAAATGAAACAGTGATATATTAGATGAGTTGGAGGAAGCTATAAAGAAGGAATCACATTGAAATCTCATGAGATTTTAGATAGGATTGGAAATGTAGAAATGTAGGCATCTTAAACTACTTAATTGTTTGTTAAGAAAAAAGCACTAGCAATATGAGTTCTTTTTAAAAAAAGCATCTTAAGAAGAGCTAAGTATCTTTCAGTATGGTTTTATGAATTCAGTAGAGATTTCCAAGCTAAGCACGTTGAGAAACTGAACATTCAAGCAAAAACAATACCTAAGGACTCAATCTGTCATCTAGCAGAGAGGAAAAATCTGAAAAAAAGAGTGAGAGAGAAAAGGACAATAGAAACAATATGGTCTATCACCAAATACATGTAACAGTTTTTCTGTGTCAGATACTGCATGAAGTTATGTGTACATGTTTTTGTACTTGTTTTTTTGAGACAAATAAAAGAGATCTCCTAACTGGCCATAAGGCATGTAGATGTGGTTAGGTCAGCATCACATTAGCATACATTTACACAGCTCTGGTAAAGTCTGGGAACGAAAGCGGGGCACTTGTCTGCTTAGAGCATGGACAGGGAGGTCAAAAAAGATTGATAGCTCTGAGTAGCTGAGACTTAGCAACTTCTAGTGCATATTAATGTTCTTAGAGACTAGTGGAAACTATAGTCTACAACTCTGAATGCAACGACTGCTAGTGCACACTCCTGCTGCTGCTGGAATGGGTTTGTCCACTGTGAACCTCCAACTCACAACCTCTGTGTGAAAAGCAAAACAAAAACAACTCTCTTGGCTTTGGACATGAGATTGCTGTTGAGGACTATATAGCTTCACTTGTGACTGCATTTAGAAGGCACTCAGAGATACAAGGAGAAATGAGCGACTCAGTACCTAGAGAATGGGACCCTGGGTGTGGAGAAAAGCCAGGTGAAGGACTTTGACCCCAATGTCACCCTTCCTTATGAATTTTGCAGCTTAATGAAAGATGCACTGGTCAGGCAGGATTTGACTAGCCCTGATAGGATTAAATATACATGATTCCATTTCAGTGTCAGACTGTTTGTTGTCAGGCATTTATATCAAATATGACATAGCTGTATTTGGAGATATTTTCTCCATTTAGTAATGCATATTATTATATATAAATGCATTTCCCTCTTGGTTACTTATTTGCAATACATTAGCAAAGATGTTTCTCAGAGGGCTTAAAATAGGGCTGGGGAACCGGATGAGACCATTCTCTGGGCTTAAATTTTTAATATTAAAATGCATTGAGATTTGCTATACACTTGCTCAAGATGTATCGCCCCAAGCAAAACAGTGTTTTATAGATGGACATGCAATTTTTTTGCTTTCAGCCAAGGGTCACGTTTGTTTTAGTGGCTTTGGATGTGCAAAATAACGAATGGCAGGCATAAATAAACATCTCTATATTTGGAAAATAAAAATCAGAATTGAACTTTTTATACATATATCTCCACACACATACCCACATACATTTATGTTGAAGCAGTTTTTCAAGTTATGGATTTCATATTAAAAAAGCTATAGTGCTTTTGTTTTACAAGATCTCAGATACTCTGGATGAATCCATACACTTTACTTTCACTGACAAAACACAACATTCTTAATCTAAATCATACCAGCAGTAAACTCTAATCTTTCTACTCACCTACAAAGAAAAGACATCTGTTTCAGTTGGAGCATAGCTGAAATGCAAGAGGAACTTACTTTAGATCACTTCTGTCTTCCTAATTATAAATGACACCAGTATTTGAAACATACTGCATTAAATATTCCAAAACATGTTCTATCTTTACAGTACACTTTCATCAGGACATACAGAGAAACTTCTGTAAAAATCTTTCTCAAAGAATACATAATGTAAGATTGCTAATCATTCATTAATCTTGTATATTGGCTTTGAATGATACATAAGGAAAAATATAGCAGTTTTATTTTATAAACATTTTAGCTGAAGATATGCTGTGATTAGTATAAACCCCCATTTTATCTCATGTGACTCCATATTGAAAAAAAAAATCAATTTCAGTGATGCATTTCAGAGTGCACTTACTTCAGGATGTGAATTACTTTTTTTTGTGGTTTGTAGGAAAACTCTCTTCCAAACTTGAGTGAGTAGGGTTTCTTGGACTTAGGCATTAGAAGACAAAGTTGGGAGGAAATGTTTTGATTCTGAGTTGAAACAAAATGAGCTTTATTCAATGTTATGATATTAAGTTAAAATTTAAATTACTAGTTCAAAGCTCTGAATGACCTGATATATTTACTATAAATAAAAACATTGATACTTAAAAAATTTTAAATCACTGCCTCAAAAAAGAAATATTTTGTTTTCCTTAAAAGAGAGGCAGACTAATATGCTAAGGCAAGTTCTCCCATTCCTGAATTTTTTTCCTTGACCTGGTTTTAGATAATCTGACTGCTCATAAGGTATTAGCAAAAGCTTATTTATCTGTAGTTTCAGAACTAATTTGGGAGAATGAGCAAGGGGAAGTGCAAATCTACTGTCTCTTCTGACATGCTTTTTTTTTTTTATTGGCTCCTTTTTTCTTGGTCATACTCTTTTCTCTGTTGGTGAAGTTTTTGCTACAGAAACCCTACATTGCCTATGAATGAGTCTTTTTGACTCCAATTTATGTGTCTTTTAAAGTAAGTGCCACATTACTGAAGTGAGGACAGGAAATGATGTCACAGGGTAAGGAATGTGCTTTACTCTCACTCCTACAATAAGAGGGGATGACATTATGGATTCTGCATTCTGGGCTACAAGTAATGTAAATCAGTGAAGCTATGGAAAAGCATCCATATTCATTTACAACCTGTAAAGATCACTTTGCTCATTCTTGCCAAAAATAGATACACAAGAGGGAAATGCTAGTATTTAGAGGCACATTATCATTTCTTCTGACTGAAGAGTTTTCACAAGTTACTCTCTGATTTCAGGACTTACTGGTTATGTAGCTAAGTGTAATAACAAACTTCTCTCTCACTATCAGTAAAAATATATCCACTTAGCTATATGTCTTTCTATATATCTTGTATAACTGTAAAGTAACAATGGCTTGCTCTAAGGAATATGTCCTTGAGAAGTGATCCAGGTCTATATTAAAAACAAATAAGAAATCCTACCAAATCACTCAGGCAATATAATGTCAGGTAAAAAGAAACAAAATTTTCAGGCCTTTTTTTGCCTTGTTATTCTGGAGACTTGCAACACGTCTTGATTAGTCATTCACTTGCAGCAGAAGGGAATAGGTTAGAAGGTGACGCAGAGCTGTAATTTAAGAGGAGTATTTCGTAATTAATTCACATGTATGTTTTATCTCTGTTTTTTTCCTTCAAACAGCAACAGGATTCAGTACCAGAAAAATAAATGACTGAAGATAAGGGATGTTGCTTTCTTGCATATTGTGGGTCACTTAAAGATCTCTTTTCATCTATTTTCTTCCATAAAACTGATCTTTCCCTTAAATTCTTCTCTTATGCAGCAATTAGAGAATGATAGAATAAGAGAGAGCAGGAATTCCAGACATTTTTCAGTACACATCAAATAAAAGTTCCTTGATGCAATTGGACAGCTAAATGAATAGGGAAACCGAAAGGGGGAAAAATGAACACATTTGTGAACCTTAGGATGCTAAATGCTAAATGTTTTAGAACTCATTTCTAGACAAAAATATTTCAGATACTGGTGCTTCAGGCTTCCCTAACTCAAGATATATACAACAAGAAGTCTTCAATGCCTGTTCAGGCAGATTGTGCTTAAGTCATCTCTGACAGGTCTTAGAATGGAGATTTCAGTTAAATGCAAAGATTCACATTACCTGCTGTTTTCCAGTTCTAGTACACATATACCAAAGAACTGTAGAAATATCTCCACGTGTCAATCCATCTCAACATCATACTGCATATTCTGCATTCAAGGTGGAGAAGTACATTGCAGACATTGACTGTAAAGACATTTTAACACTATAGGAATGACGTAGAACCAAGTATAGGCAAGAAGACTCTGTTCTGTTTTTAGTCTATTGAAAAGTTATTAGGACACACTGTAGATCAGCATTTCCTGACAGAGCAGTTTACTCAGATGAAGCTGAAGGAAAAATAAAGTAAAACTGCAGGTGCTTTAGTTGGACCTTGCCTATTGAGGTTTCTATTACAAATAGTTGTGTATGAGCAGCAATTCTGGGAGCATTAAGGGTCAGTGATACTGAAAAGACTATGCCACCTGAATTTGGTTGATGGATCTTTTATGCAGGAAACATTTAAGAAGCCTAATTGAGAGAGTTCTGCCATATGGAAGTACATTCAACTGTAAGGCCTCAAATGCATGAAGCCAGACTTAATGGAGACTACAGTTCAGGATAATATATTGTACTTGGATTCTTGAGGATAATTCTTGATTCTTTATTTCATTTAGATCCTATCTGAAACATAGCTAGCATGTATGAGACTCTGGAAAACATGACAAGATTGTGGAACTTCTAGAGAGCACTGTGGAGCTTCTAGGGTGTGTCCAGTGGAAGGCAACAAAGATGATTAAGGGAATGGAGCATACAAGGAGAGACTGAGCTAGGCCTGTTTAGCCTGGGGAAGAGAAGACTGAGAGGAGATCCGATCAATATGTGTAAGTAACTTAGAGGTGAATGTAGGGAGAAAGGGACAAAATTCTTCTCAGTGGTGGCAAGTGATAGGGCAACGGGCAACAGGTACAAGTTGAAACACAGAAAGTTTCATTTGCATGTGAGGAAGAACTTTTTGACTGTGAGGGTCAGAGAGCCCTGGAAGAGGCTGCCCAGGGAGATTGTGGAGTCTCCTTCTCTGGAGATGTTCAAAACACACCTGGATGCCACCCTGTGCCCTGTGCTTTAGTTGTCCCTGTGTGAGCAGGGAGTTTGGACTAGATGATCTCTAGAGGTCCCTTTCAAGCTCAACCATTCTGTGATTCTGTGATGACAAGAAAAGCAGTATCAGCATAACTAAGATTTTTTTTTCTGGAAAAAAAGCTTTATTTTCTATTAAAAATCAACAAGGAAACAAATGTCTTAGAAAATCAAGAAACTAAAAATAGCTTGTTTAGAGCTATGGGGAAAATGGGAGAAGGATTAAAATGAGGGAAGAATTTTTAAAAAAACACTACAATCCTTAGGTTGATTTCTTAAGGTAAAGTTTATGTATGATTGGTCTGTATTTCTACTGATCTGCCTACCTTATCCTGACGTATGTTTCACCTACTGAAAAAAAAGATAGATGCCTCAGAGATACAGTATTTTGCCAAGCTTCATGAAAATCAGTCACAGGAAAGGGCTTCACAAAGGAATAGATGAAGCCAGAATTCAGGAGTTATTTGTGATTTTTTTTCAGGTTGCCAACATGGTGCACATCTAGCCTGATCGGCTGACACAGGAACAGTTGGCAACCAATATGATGTTCCTTCTACAAGTGGTGGTCACAGTATGTGAGAGAGATCTGGTGTGACCATGAAGGCCTTAAAGAGATATGGGAGGGAATTAGAAGTATTTCAGGTAGTCATCAGAGGAACCATAGGATAAAATTCTGTAAACACTGCTTTACCATTTCTGTTGCTCAGGGAGAAACTTACTAAGTGTACGTGCAAAGATTGCAGAAAAATTTTCTTTCCCAACACTAAAGGTAACCAATAAAAAAATCTCATGTTATTTTCCAACTCTGGGGAAAAAGGTTCTCTATTCTGAAAGAATCACGTTTCTTTCAATAATTGAACACAATAGATTGGAAAGGACTGTCTGAATTACTTAAAAGTAGTGTACACTCTTGAAAGTTACTACATGTAATGTAAATGCTGTTAATTTCTTTTTAAAACTCAAAGGGAGGGTAGAAGTATATCTGAACACAAGGGTAGCACTATGCCTGATCTGAATTTTAATAGCACTCCCTTGATGGTCTCAGGAATTGTTTTCCATTAGGAATGAGAAATTCAGAAATAAAGGAGTGGCTGACATTTTTTTCACAAACAATACTCTCTAATAGTGGAAGTGGTAATCAGGTTAAGTGTTTCAAATCCAGAGACTCAAAAGGAACATCTAACACAAGAAAGCTTTCCTGTCTGTGAATTAGACAGAGGATGGAATGACCAAGAAAGATTAGAATCATAATATTAAAGACATAAAAAATTGGCTGGAAAGATCTGGGTTGTTTAATCAACAAGTATCAATTTTTTAACAATTGTCTGAGTGATAGGAATAGAGATTATTTGGTATGGCAACTTCAATAATGAAAATGAAAAGTCAAAAAAAATAAAAAAAGAAATGCATTCCATTAAAAAGAGTTAAAATGAAAAGTCAAATGTTTTGACTTCTTTCTTATTTTTCTGAAATGAAATATTCAATATTTTAACAACAAATCTTGGACAATTTGATTTCTTCATATCTGCATTTTTTCAGCAAATTAAGTCTATCCAACGAAGTGTCTATTTTGATACTTTGAATACTGTAACACAGAGTTGATTTGTCAGATTTAGTTTTAGGATGTAATTTAGCATTCTAAAATGTTGTCTATTCATACATAGTTCATAATATAAAATGTTTTCTATTCATTCATGGTTTATAATATGTATAAGACTACTAGTTCACAAGACTATTTACATTAGAAGACAAATCAAGCTCTACTGTTTGTTATGTGGCTAATGTAAATACAAAAAATGCAATGAATGGAACACAAACTTATGCAGGTTCTGTAATATATATAATTGCATGCACTGTTTCATGCAACGGAAAAAAAAAGAACTATTATAAATTAATTGGATTTTGATCAACTCAGGTAACACTAAAAGAATCCTAGCCCAGGAAAGATAAGTTTTCCAGATGCATGTATAAAGTGCAAGGCTGGTGATTTAATAATAACATTAAGTATAACAGAAGGAAATGATCTTTTACTAACATACATAAGGTGATTTAACAAAATAATGTTGGAGAAGGGGCAAAATGCATTCACCATGTATTAGAGCCAGTGAAAACACTTAAAAATAAAAATAGTGAATATAATCTTGACACATCAATGTGGTTCAGGATAGTCAAAACAAAATGACATATGAAAATACAGGAAAAAGAAGAGATGCCCTTTATTTTCAAAAAGCTGTTAGAAGATTTCACTCAGAAGAAATATGAGAAAATGCTGTATTTTTTCCAATAGAAATGAAGCCATTAACTGTACTAGTTGTATAGGTGATGATTACTGACAGATATAAGGGTATTGATCCTTCAGTTTGAAACAGAAACTAAACACAAAAAAAATCCAAATTAATCTTTTTTTTTAAATTAGAAGGAAAGAAAACATTTTTAAAAAAAAATTCATATTATTAACCATCAATAAAAACAAATTGCAAAGTGGTTGGTTGGTTGGCTTGGTTGGTTGGTTGGTTGATTGGTTGGTTGGTTGATTTAATGGCCATGGTATATATACAGGGACAGATGTAGCTGAGTTAGAAAGCAACTAAATGATGTAACTAGTGCATGTGCTGTACTACAAGGAAAAAAGGATATAGCTTTTCAAATGTATGTTTGACAGCTGCTGTTCAGATCTTACATGTAACTTTTATTTTGAGATGTTAAAAAATATGATTTTGAAAAAAAAATACAGTAATTGCAGAATCACAGAATAGTTGAGGTTGGAAGGGACCTCTAGAGATCTAGTCCAACCCACACTGATCTAGCAGGGACACCTAAAGCACATGGCACAAACCCAAAACTCAGGAGGGTTTTGAAGATCTCCAAAGAAAGAGACTCCACAATCTCCCTGGGCAGCCTGTTCTAGGGCTCTCTGACCCTCACAGGAAAGTTCTTCTTCACATGCAGATGAAACTTCCTGTGTTTCATTGTGTAGCCATTACACCTTGTTCTGTTACTGACCACCATCAAGAGGATTTTGGCCTCATCCTCTTCAAATTCTTCCCTGAGATATTGTAGTATTAATAACAGATTTTTTTTAATTTCATAGGTTTGTGTAATTCAATGAGACATGAGCATATCACATGTAAGCTAAATTTTGAAAAAAAAAAGAATCTAAACAATTTTTTTTTGCTTTTGCCACAGTGAGCATGTATTATGGTTTAGTCATGAAGATTGATTCTTACAGAGTTTTTTTTTTGGGGGGGGGATTATCTTTATTGCCTCAGAGTTTTAGAAATAGTTTTGAAATGTTGACTTAAGTTGTTGATTTTTTTTTATTTGTCAGTCTTTTCAGGCTATTCAAAGCTGAATTCATGCATAAAAAATGCAAAACAGAATCATATGATGTACATGTAATAAAGAATGAGCTACAGGAAATTAGTTCCATCCTGATATGCTGGGTTTTTAGTTGCTTAGCTTTACCTTTTTTTGGAGAGAAAGGTAACAAGTGATATTTCTTCTGAATGTCCTCTATAGCATATCACAAAGATCAGATTTTAAAGACAAAGCAGAAAGAACAAAACAAGTCACAATTAGATGTGATTGTCCGGATCAAGAAGTCCAGCTTTTCAGGATGAGAAGACCCCACACCTCTTCTTACCAGCTGTCTGTGACCTGTTCATCTGAGTCGCCAAGTATCTGTCTACTGACTATGACTGACTTGGCTCTATGTCATTTGAACCATGTCTATGAATCAGGTCTTGTTACTGTTAAGGTCTCCCTCATTGCATTGCATCATTCAAGGACACATTCCTATATGAAGACGCTTGGTAGGGAGGTGGTTGCTAGGAGAGAAAAGCAGAAGAGATCAAGCCATAAACTGAATTATTCTGGCAGGGAATACCCAGCCACTGATTGGCCTACCTAGGCAACCCTTGAACCTGAAAAAAAAGGTGAATATTCTCTCTAAATAACTTCTTGGAGGTTGAGCAGCCACAGCTGTCCCTTTAAATGCCTTTACAAAAGTAGGTATAAAAGGCAACTCTTAGGCATGTAAAGGTCAACTGTGACAAGCCTAGATCATCACATTTGTCCTATGTTGTTTTCAACTCATCAATCATTAAAAATTTTCCCTGATATTGCTTCCTTTAGTATCCTGATATTGATTCTTTCACAAACAATTACTGGAGAATATTGGAACACCAGACCCAATTATATGAAGCAGTGCAATCATGAGTCTAGGTTTTAATGAATTTCCATTTCTCTGTTGTTCCTAGAATGTTTTTTGTTTGTTTTGTTTTGTCATGACCAATTTTTTGTCATACGCTCAAAGATAAGTTTTTGCTGTTACATTGCAGTAAAAATGGAAGCCCAGATAGTGTTCTCCTCCATTCTTCCAAAGAAGGGGATGGATTCAAGTAGGAGAACACGGATATGTGAAATCAAAAACTGACTGCTCTGCTGGTGTTGGCAACAGGGTTTTGGCTTTTATGACCACAGGACTGTTTGAGGACCACCAGCTAGTGGAACATGGTGGGAGCCACCTCAGCAAGAAAGGCAGGCGTGTATTTGCCAAAAGACTGGCCAATCTCGTTAAGAGAGCTTTAAACTAAGCAAGAAGAGGGAAGGCAAGTGTCACATGGATTGGGGAAACAATCCTGTAAAGCCTAAGTCAATGGGCATCCAACAGGCCAATGGTAGTGGGGAAGTACAGCTAGGACATGGTTATAGAGGGTCCTCTCTTACACTTCCTGGGAAAAGTTCAGGCTCAATTACCTCCCTAAAATGCTTATACACCAATGCACAAGTATGGGGAATAAGCAAGACGAGCTGGAGATCTGTGTGCAGTCCCAGCACCACAATCTCATAGGAATCACAGAAACATGGTGGGATAGCTCTGACTGGAGCGCTGTCATGGAGGGCTATGTGCTCTTTAGGAAGGACAGGCTGGGAAGGCGAGGTGGTGGAGTTGCTC
>JAUBOD010000166.1:554907-582657 GCA_032353885.1 Nothura maculosa
ATTAACGACCTGGATGAAGGCATGGAGTGCTCCCTCAGCAAGTTTGCTGATGATACCAAACTGGGAGGAGTAGCTGATAGCCATGAGGGCTGTCCTGCCATCCAGAGGCTGGCCGACTGGGCAGTGAGAAATCTAACGAAGTTCAACAAGGGCAAGTGCAGGGTCCTGCACTTGGGGAGGAATAAGCCTGGACACCGGTACAGGTTGGGGGTTGACCTGCTGGAGAGCAGCCCCGCATAGAGGGACCTCAGTGTCATGGTGGACAAGAAGTTGACCATGTGGCAGCAGTGTGCCCTGGTGGCCAAGAAGGCCAATGGGATCCTGGCCTGCATTAAGAAGAGTGTCTCCAGCAGGTCAAGAGAGGTGATCGTCCCCCTATACACAGCCCTCGTGAGGCCACATCTGGAGTATTGTGTCCAGTTCTGGGCTCCCTAGTACAAGAGGGATATGGAGCTGCTGGAGAGAGTCCAGCGCAAGGCTACCAGGATGATCAGGAGCCTGCATCCTCTGCCCTATGAGGAAAGACTGAGAGAACTGAGCCTGTTCAGCCTGGAGAAGATAAGGCAGACCTGATAAGAAGATAAGGGGAGACCTGATCACTGTGTATAAATACCTCAAGGAGGGGAGGGAGGAGGATGAGACTGGCCCCTTTTCAGTGGTGTACAGCGATACGACTAGAGGAAATGGCTTCAAACTGAAGCATTGGAAGTTCCATGGGAACTTAATGAAGTATTTCTTCACTGTGAGGGTGACAGAGCAGTGGAACAGGCTGCCCAGAGAGGTTGTGGAGTCTCCTTCTCTAGAGGTCTTTAAAACCTGCTTGGATGCAGCCCTGTGCCACATGCTCTAGGTGACCCTGCGTGTGCAGGGGGGTTGGGCTAGATGACCTCTAAGGTCCCTTCCAACCTTAAGTATTCTATGATTCCTGAAAATAGATTTTGTCCAAAATAAGGAGAGAGGCTGGGCTATCTCCAGGGTTCTTAGAATCTAGATACTACATTTCCTCACAGAAATCTCTCAAATGTCTGACAGTTAACCAGATTTTTTTCATAGTTATCTTCTGCTATGACTAAGAGTGATTCCTCTTATGCACAGACTTTTTGAAGCAGACTTTATTATTGCAGCATATATCAGGGGGCTAATTTGAGGAATTCATTGTCATCAGATACTTGTTTTGTTTCTTTCTTTGTTTTGTTTTGTTTTCCATTTCCAGTTCTTTGCAATAACCTGCAAATGGAAGTACCACCATTTCTCACAAGTGGATTTTAGTTTCTTCATTCTATAGTAGAATCTTTTATTCTAAAGACTGACCTACACAAAGCCTTAGACAATAGTGCTGCTACTGCTGCTATTCATGAAGGATACAGTGACAAACTGGAGCCCAATCAGAGGTTGATAAACATCTGAGAGCAGATGTATCTTTCACCTTCACAGTTATCTCTCAGTGCCTTGGTCACTTGAGTAAGCAGCTCTGGCACTGCCTTTTGGCAAGGAAGAACTAAATCAGCATCAGTGACCTTGGAACAGCCGCAAACTCCTTGAATCTCTTAATTTTTTGTGAAATGAAGGGAGCAGGTCTAGTGGCAGGACTTTATAAAGACTGTGATGAGTAACATTTACCATTCCTGTGCTCTGATTTCAGCTGTGATGTGGTCAGTGTTGGGAACAGGGTGACCTTGTGAGCCATCTTTTTCTTTCTCCTCCCATATTGCAGTTATGGCAAAGTACTGTGATAGTTGTCTTACAAAGACTTTTTCAAGCCTAGTGTTAGTCTCTGAGTGTTGTTTCAGTTGATTTAACAACTTATCACTGCTGAAAGGGTCAGTTCAATTTTCCCTTTCTCATCTCCCTTGTTACCCAACACAAACTTCCGTGTCCTGGTGTATACCAGTGCTTGTCAGGTTTCTACCACTTGGTTCAGCACATTAACCTGCAGAAAACAGATTCAGAAAGAATGGAGTGATCTTTGGCCATTTTAGTGAATAAAGTAGCACACATACATACACAGTGAGTGTAAGGCAAAGCTTAGGACATAGGTAACAAGAAGGTGGTAGAGTGAGAAAAAGACAAGAAAAAAAAAGAGAAAGATAGAAAAAAAAGAAAAAAAAAAAAGAAGGGGAAGCAATGAAATAGGAAGTAGTTGGATTCACCCTTCAAGTCCTTCCTTAAGTGCACATATGATAGCTAAAGCAGATCCCAACTCAAATGTGACCACTAGTGTTTTTGAGTGAGTAGCAGAGCCAGATTTTTTGGCATTCCTGAACTAGGACAGAAATGGGACAGGCAGAAGCCTGAAGATATAAAGAAGATATAAAACCTCCATCTCCAGTGAGTTCCAGCATCCTGATTCTGTAAAACAGGAAGATCAGGAAAAAGAAATAGACCTCTGGGAGAAACGTAAAATATTTTTGTATACACCTAGTATAGCCTTGCCTATACTAGACCACTGTATACATGAACTACTCAGATGGTTAGTTCATTTTTTTGCCATCTCTCTCCTACACAGATAGAGCTTGAGGGCAAAGGTAAGACATAGATGAGACCTTACTCCCAGAGAAATTAAAGCAAAAGTAACTTTGCTAAAAACGATGCCTACTGAGGGGTTCAATGGATGAGCTGATGTGGCACTGATAAACCTCGAATTACTATATCTGCAGGTTGGTGGAAATGCAGCCATGTCTTCTGCTGTGTTACTTCATGAATGAAGACTGGCATTTGAAAAGCAGTTTGGGAACAGAGAGTGGAATAAAAAAATCTTGATAGAGGCTCCACAGTGTGATAAATTCTCCTTGAAAAGCTTTCAAATAGTGATAAAATGTACCTATTGAGAAATAAAGCATATATATTCTTAACACAGGATATGACACCAGTAATATTCTACGGAGAAATTAAGTCGTCCAGGATTAAGAGGATTTCAGCGAGGATTTCATCTACTTCAAAAAAGAAAGGAATACAACTAACAGAGAATTTTTATGGACTCTGTTTAAGAGAAACCATGCCCATTGAGTATTACATCAAACAGAAATAAGACGTATTAAATATATAAATTGGATAAATTGAGTGAATTGGATGCACAAATTAATTTGTCACCTGAGACTAAAGCAAATGTTTTGAAGAGAAGATTCTAGTGTAATAGAAGACAGACACTAAAACATATCTCTCATTCTGGGAATATAATTCCTAATATGAACTATATAAAAAGATAAAATAAAACACTTTGACAGGTTAATTATTGGAATTATCCCAAACAATGTATCTGTGTTCAGCTGAAAACAGATTGCAAGCTACAGTGAAAGAATTGAAATTAAAACAGAAATGAAAAGAAAATATACAATCTCCTCCAGCCCTAAATGTGTAGAAGTGGCAGAGAAAAAACTCAATCATCACAGTAAACATACAAATGTCATAATAAAAATTATTAGATACAATACCATGGATACTGCTAATAACAAAGACTCTTTAAAAAGGCAGATTACAAAAAGAACTATGTTAAAATATATGAAACAAAAAAAAAGGCAAAACATATATGGGAATCTGACTAATGCATGTAAATATACACAATTTATTGCAAGAAAAATGTATATATTAATCACTGAAATTATTCAGAGTGACATTGCTAGACCTTATGACTACTAAATCCATCATTAAACTTGCAAAACTGGTATTTTCCAAATATTTTTCTAAGACAGTGACAGACAATGAACTTACTACAAGAAAACATGAGTGCTCACATAACAATGATATTATGAAAACAATACTAAAATTGTGCAAAAATGTTTCAACATCATCAACCCAATGAAAAGAAAACATCTAAATAAATAATAAAAAATAAAACACTGAAAACTTCACAATTTATTAAATCCGAATCCAAAGCTATGCAACAGGCCAAAGCACTCCAATTAACCCATGCACATATGGTCTGGAGTCCCAACCACCTTCCAAGGAACCTAGCACTAGATTCATCATCCTTCCTCAGAGAGATTGTACACATTTGTGATGTCTTCTCAAATAGTGAGAAGACATCTATTTCACCTGTACCAATGAAGTGATAATCTGCTTATACTTCCCAAGTTTAAAAGTTACACCTCAAGTGACATCTGTAATTGACTTCAGACTTTGAATCAAACTTGCATTTCCTCTAGCTCCTGACACATTGTTCTGAACAACTCCAGACCAAAAGAGCCAGCACTTAATTTAGAGAACAAAATATCTCCTTCGCACATGTTGCAAGCAATAGATGAGAGAGATGAGATCTTCCCGCTGTTTATCATCAGCTCTTCCATTCCTGACTAAATTTATAAAGGAGCTATTAAAAAACATCTGCTGGGTCACTTGGGTGAAGCAGAGATTATGTATTTGAGACAATGCAGACTTAGGTCATCTCTCTGACTAGAAGCAGCTTTAATATTTTGTTAGATGATTGCTGCCTGTCAGTGCATAGATGGAAGACATCCACTCACATTCCTTGGGCTTGGCTGCAGTGATGAACTTTACTAGTAGAAGTTAACTGTGGCTTACCTGTCAAAGCACTGGCAGAAAGGTAAATGAATCAGATGAGTTTAAGCCCTTCCTGGCAGGACACACCTAAAATAGCTATTGCTGCATGACCCTCATTTATCATATCTCACATTCCTTGTCTACATATACTCAGTAGCAATAGTGAGAAATAATGCAGAGAGATAATGCAGAAAATATTGCACTGCACATGTCATTTCCCCTTGAAACTAATTGAATGGAAGAACAAACCTAATTTGATAGATGTTGGTCATATACTAGAAAGTGCTCAGTACAAGACCAGGAGTTGAATAGAATTAGACACTTGAAAGCCACTGGAAACTGCATAATACTTTTGTTTTCATGTAAAAATAATATGTCTTCTTACTGTCTCCAGTCCTATCCTTCAATAGAAGGAAGAATGTAAATCAGTTCTTATACTGCAGTGCAGTAACGAAACAGATCCCTGCTCCTCAAAAGAGACTTTTTGTGTATATCAAGACTACAAAGAGTGTATGTATAGCAGAGAATCTTATGTTTCTTTCTTTGCATGCATAAAAGTTTATTTTATTTCTATATGATTTAATAAATTTGTATAGTAAAATGTTAGTGTGCTTTTTTATAGTTTAATGTTTTACTTTCCATATTACTTTAGCTGGTGATTCATTAGTACAATTATATACAGAGTTACTCAATCCAGTTTAGTAAAGATTAAGAAGTTCATTAGTTTCCCCGATATTAAAACTTTTGCCTAAATATAAATGTACAATGACTTACAGCATTTAATTTGCAAGTATTCAGTCTTTATAGACAAAAGCTATAATAGCTCTATAATCCACAGAAATATGTGCCACAGAAATTTGCCTCACATTGTTAGACAAACAATACAGAAGTAACAAATAAGATTTTTGCATTCAAGAGCAATGATTTAATTACCTTAAATGAACTTATCTTTCCTGAAAGAAAATTAGCAACCAACATGAAAAAAATGATATAAGAACTGCCTGTAGATATAATTGTCTAATATTTTTCGTATTCTTTTCCTCTGACACAGAACAGTAGCTAACCATATCATAGCTGTGGCATATATTAGTGCTATTAGTGCAATAAAAAGGATTATAACATTTTTCTCTCTTTTTCATGTATTCCCTACAATGCACCACTGGTGGGCAGCAGCCAAGTACAGTCTGGGTGAGAAGGACTGCATGATCAAAATTAAACTTCAACAATCAGTTAAGGAAACTTTTGCAGACCAAAGAGATCATGTTGTAAGCACAGACAGGGGGCTGCTATCAGATGTTCTGCTTCAAAAATTCATCGTACTGCTTTCTAAAAGTTAGATTAACCACTAAAGTAATTCAGGAAATCATACCACAAATGTCACAAGGAGAAAGTGCAGCAATAAAATTCAGAGCAAAATAGCAGAGATTTTAGACACATCAGATAGTATGCCTTCCATTTTCAAACATTTCACAGAATATGTCAAAAAATGTAGGTTCTGTACATTGGCAGCAGTCTTTCCCAACAATGATCTGAACTTTAAGCCTTAAGAATGAAGGGGTGTAGGAGAAATAAGATAAAAAAAAACTCCCAAATATTCTAAAGTTATATAGATTCAAATAAAAATGATTAGAGATAAAGGCTGTAGCTTTCCCTCACACAAAGGTAAGCAAAACTAATTTGGTTTTACCAGTGAAGAATGGCTTTAGGGAAGTCTTTTTTCTTGTATATTTAGATTCAAAGCTTGAACTGTAAGAGCTTTTACTTCCTTAGCACAAAGAGATCCTGTACTTGAAAGGGGCTGCTAGGCACCATGGCAGTGTTCAAAAACAACCTTAGTGACTACATTATCTGTTTCACCTTATAAACAATTATTATATACTCATAGTTACTGTTATAACTAGTTACTGATTTGGATAGAATCATAGTGAATTATGCTTTCTTTCTCTTATCCTGTAGCATTCTTGTTCTTCATTTTAAAGTTGCTGGAGCTGATGTTCGTATTTGTCCACTTTTCCTGCTACATCCTGTTTTAGCAAATATTTCAGTAAAATGCTTTTTGAACAACCTAGCAGAGAGATCCCACATGACTACCTTGCAAAACTAAATAGCTCTTCTTGTAGGTATGCAGACTATCTTTTCTTGAAAATAAGAAAAAACATCTGTACAATTTATCAGTATATTTATCAGGTCAATGTTTTTGGAATACACTCTTCTCCCAAATTTAAACCACAGAAGTCTGTTTTGACTGTATGATAGCCCATTTGCAGCTACTTGAGTCATTCTCAAAACTCAGTAATTTTTTCTAGAGGGGATTGAGGACTTCTGAAAGCTGCTTGCTTAAGATTAACTTTGGTGATTGACATCTGTATCGGGGAGTTTGTCAGCTTCAGCTGAAGCTTTTGGGGTATGTATAAAGTCTCTCCCATATGTCTATAGACTAGTATGAATTCATGCATGAGTCCGTCAGGGTACTTAATGGGATTTCTTCTGCAAGTTTTCATGAAGCTTGGAGGAAGTTAGTTCTTTTCAGTCACATTTTGTTAAGTTCAGAAGAAATATTCAAAACTTGGAGAGAAAGGAGAGATAGTAGGCAGGCAGACACACATCTCATCACCTAGGAAACTTGTAAAGCTTGAAAACATGCATGTACCAAGACAGTTTAATAGTGGAGAGATGCATGCTTTAATTGTGAAAACTCCAGATATGGGAAGGACCCTGTTTAATTAATTTTCTGCAGTTGATTCCTTCTTGGCTGTCTCTAGTCCAAACTTGTAAAACTTGAAAACATGCATGTACCAAGACAGTTTAATAGTGGAGAGATGCATGCTTTAATTGTGAAAACTCCAGATATGGGAAGGCCCCTATTTAATTAATTTTCTGCTGTTGATTCCTTCTTGGCTGTCTCTAGTCCTCACAATAGGTTGATTCATCTCCAGGTTCATTTCTTGCTTTCAACTGTGAGTTTTTCTCTTTTTTGAGGGCACAAATGATCCAAATCATCTCTTGCTTTACTCGAAGAACTCTAACTCATGTAGTACTTCAGAAATCACAGGACAGACCATCTGCTAGGACTGGAGACTTAAAATGAAGGGAGATGACTTCCTGAAATTTTCTTTTTTTTTCCTCTCTCTTCTTCCACAGCTGTGCTAGATATTTTCTGATGTTGCCAGTAAAATTCTGCTGTGGTTACTCTTTTGGCATTAGCATGGACTTGGCCTTATCAGAGTGATTGCAGCAAACTATGCAGTACTCAGGTGAGAAACATTTCAATATCTAATTCTATCAAAAACAGAAATTAAAATTTTGTGGAGAAAAGCTTTTACTTATTCTTTAGAGGATTTCTACTCAATTCACTATCAGATCTTCTTTGGGAATGAGAGAGAAATGAAAACTCCTTGAGGAAAAAGAAGAGAGGAAATATTTGAAGAAGAAATGGGAACCTGTTTGACTAGAGTTTGCCACTTTTTCCCATGAATAGGAATTTTAAAAATGTGCTACAAGCAGACATTTGAGAATACTTCTTTTTGAAGTAATAACATTTACAAACTTTCCCATCAACTGCTCCCCCATTGTCAGCTCTTAACATGTGTCAGTCTGGAAGCAAAATTCTTGAGCAAAGTTCTGCTATTATCCTTATAGATATTCCAGTCCTAGGATTATTTGATCTCTCATGCAGCCAGGGAACTATGACACAATCATATTTACCAACATTTCTACTTTCTTCAAAATAGGGCATATCTGAATCACTTTTTATAAGAATAAACTTTTTACTCACACATTAGCCAGCCATATTAATATGTTATTATCTGCTATAAGCTGTGCTTGGCTCTGATTATGCACTGGCAATGGATATAAAATACAGAAAAATAAAGAAAATAAAACCAAAGAGCTGTAAACCAAACCTAGCTGTAATGGAATATGTTCAAGAAATAAGGAATATTACAAAAAAAAATAAAAAAAGAAAAAAAGAAAAAGAAGAAGAAAGAGAAATCCAAACCAGTGGCCAGTTCTAGTCCTGACTGGAAATTTATACACTCCTACACTATTTCTGTATCTTTAGCTTTGGCCACATGATAAATGTCTCCTCACCAGGCTTAGAAAACTTGTGTTTCTCCAGGAAAAGTAATGTGTCCACATGAAGCTGACAGAGCACAATGTGGTGCCATGGTCTTCCTCCATCCTTATGAGCTATGGTCTGCATGCTCTAACCATTGATGGGAGTCTGCAGATTGTGCAGTGTTCCAAGATCTAATAGTGGGTAGCCAAAAGTATGCAGTCAGAATGGAAATAACAGATTTAGGAATTATTTGTTATTTTGAGATAATTTTGTTATCTATGGTCTCTCCTTACAGAAGGCCTTTAAGAGACAGAAAAGATTATTTTACTTCAAATACAATTGGCTTTTTTTCCTCTTTGCTTGCCTGAGCCACAAGCAAAGAACAAGTTCTCAACACTAGACAAATCTCTTTTAAAATAAAACTACTCTATTTAGCACAAAAATATACTTGCATATAAAAAGGCAGTTACCTTATTTCATTAATACAAATGAAAGACATACTACTTCTCAAATATTTGCACTTTAAGAAAGTTACAAGCAGAAATTCAGAAAACAAGGTGAAACATCTTCTTTTATACATCAAAAATGTCCTCCTCAATTCAGTTTTCAGAAGCTTTTGCAGTCTACAAGTTAAATAAAAGAAAATGATATAACTGAATCCCTCATTGAGTAGAAAAAAAAATATTAGTAAACATTTTACCATCACAGACTCGTATATAGAAATGTATATTAAATGTAAAGCAATAATAGCAATAAAATTAAGCTAGTTTTTCATTTCAGGATGTGAGTAGGTATCTGCAATATATTTGCAATTACAAGAGCAGAAGAGGGAAATTTTGTGAAAAGTAAACCTATGTGAAAAAAATGAGGATAAGTATGCAGAAGTAGTTTAGAAAAGTTAATGATTGCCAGAGAACTCCACTGATCTCCTTTTGCTCCTCAAGCAAAAACAAAAATAAACAAAGAAAAACAAAGGTTTGGAAAAAATAAGATATTAAAGAATAACAATAGACTGATACAAAAGATTACGTTGAAAAAGGAAAATTTTGTTTGTTTAGAATGTGGAGAAATAAAACCCCCTCACTATACATCACATAGCACCTTTTTAAAAGGAATATTATGTTTGCAAGTTATTTACATGATCAACTAGTATACTCACATCTTCTCATCAGTTATTTCCAGATCATAAACTACAAGACTGTAAATTTTTGTCTTATTGTGCCCCCAAAGACATGGTTCCACTTTCTCTAATAGTATATTTCTTGCAACTATCATTACTTCCATTCACAAAGTATTTCAATTCTTCCTGCAAGTCTAATCTTTCATCCTTTTGACCATGCTTCATGTTGTCAGAATTTTTTTATCATTTTAACATATTTTGTTTCATAATAAAAACATTCAGTGAAATCTCTTTTCCAAAAAAAAAAAAGTGTGTTTGCATCTTCAAAGGTTTCTCTCTTTTATTTGATGAATCAATCTACTCTGGTGAGTCAACTCTTCTCAAGTCTTAAAAGGCCTTCCCCTTTCACATCATTCACATTGTCTTACTTCTTCTTGGTGTCTCTCCTCTTATTTTGCTTTCTCACCTAAAATTCAAGTAGATGTATTTATCTTGCAAGTAAATCCCTCCAGAAGCCTTCTTTCTGCGGAATGACTTTAGAGTTCCAAATTGTCCCACCTATACTAATTCAGTACCATGCCTTTTCTATTTTAATCTGCTGAAAGAATCTCCTGAAAGAATCTGCTATTTTAATCTGCTGAAAGAATCTGCTGAAAGAATCACCTTCAGCTTTTACTGGAAAGCAAAAAATGAACTTAATGCAGAGGTATCCAAAATCTTGTAACAAAAGCTTTAGGACACTGACTTACTTGTTACTTTGAGTATAACACCGCTATTTCAAGCATCTTGCTATGATAATTTAAATGCCAACATTTTTATAGCCATGGATGAAAGTACAGAGGAAGAAAAAGAGCTCACATTGCATGTAATAGTCAAGTGCAACTTACAGATGATGCTTACAGGATTCTCAGCTCCTTTTCCATTGCATGGTCCCTAGGAAAAGGCCAGGGTAAGAAAGAGCTGCAAGGAAGACTTTGCAGAACTCTCTGAGATAGGCAAATGCCATTTTCCCCATCTTTCCCATGTCTCACAAGAGATAAGCATTTTACAAGTCACATTCTCATTCAACAAGTGGTCATTCTTGAATTACTTTTCATCATGTTTCTTTAAAGGGAATTTGGAAATCTCATTGGACTCTAAGGCCCAAGACCTTAAGCACATATGTAGTGTATCCATATCCTGGACTTTATCTGCTGAGTGAGGGCAACCTTCAGAACACATCACTCAGGACATAATTTTGCTGACAATCAAAACTAAAATATTATTTACTTAAATTTTATAAAGATACATTTTTTCAAATACTTAAAATTATCATATAACCATTTGTTATTGAAACTTAAGTAACAGACATCTGCCCTGTGTCTTTTAATAAGTATTTGCTTATTAAACTAAAAGAAAGCTTTAAGACCTTTCATTATCTTTAAGACCTTTCATTAAAATTCTTAAGTGATTTAAAGCCATTATATTTACTTCTGAAAAAAATCCAATTTTTGAAAAAAACAAGGAGAAAATATATATGCAGAGCAAATGAAATACACTGTTAACAGTTGCCAACTAAATATTTTAATCTGGTAGTGAAGCCCAGTAAAACTGTAACAGTTAACATTAACTAAGTAAATTAAACCTTACGGTCTGTCTATGGTTTCCTCTGAACAACTAAGATGTTGGAAATCATTTTATTGTCTAACCAAGAATTAGGATTTGTTAACATGTTCCCACCCCCCCTCCCCCCACACACACACACTTTGGAACTCAGCATCTCAAACTAGTCTACCACAGCGTGCTTTCTTGCATCTTGAAAAATAATGAAATAGTTAATAATTAGTTAACAATGGTTAACAAATAAAATATTGGTAAAGACGTGATCTACCAACCTAGTAAATGAGGTGTATCATTCTAAAGATGATCTATCTTCAGAATTATCCTCTATCCCTCCATTTCCTCCAAAGATGTTTGAATCATAGACTCACAGATCCGTAGAAACCTTGGCTGGAAGAGACTTCTGTGGGTCGCTAGTCCTGCTTCCTTCCATGTTTACTTCCAGTCCTAACAGTGGAAATGTGACCAGTGACCACCAGTAAAGAATCTCCATACCCAGTCATCTACCTCTTATCTGAAAGCTGATGAGGAAAACTCATTTAATTTCTATTGTCTTTTATTAGTTTTTGAAATTATGCTTACCGAATCATCATCACAGTTTTAGGAATTGGCTTAATTTTAGGAATTTGCTTGTAAGTGATGGAATACCACTAGTCTTTGAGGAGGGCTAAAATAACAACTAATTATCTGTAAAAATGTGATTCTAACTTCAGTTTGTCTAGTTCCAAATTCTAACCACTGCAACTTGTTTTGTATTTTTTGGGGGAAAAACAATAGAAATTTTTGCTGCATGTATGTACATTAGGCACCAGATTTACCTCTCATCTTGTTCTTTGGGTGAGCAGAGTGTACTTAGTATAGCTCTTTCTTCAAGTAATATTCTTAGGTTTCGAGTATTCTCCTTCAGACCCTTGCAAGGAATCCATTCTGCCTCTAAAGCAGAGTAGTGACTGTGGTCCCTGTGGCCAGTCTCTAGGAGCATAAGATTTACATAAAAATTTTTGAAAAGTACTTAAAGGAATGTTATAAACTGATAAATTCTCCGAGCTAATTAATTTATCAGTATTGTTTATTGTAAATAGCAAGCAAGCAGTGCTGGGTGGTGAAGGAGTCTCCACTCCACCAACGGCGCTGTAGTACGAGAGGGCGCTTCTTTTATACACTGGTGCCCAGAAGTCACCTCTCAATTTTAGCTGTTATCTCTGGTGTGTTGCAATTCTTCTGCACATTCTCTCTCTCTGTTGGTAGGGGTCCCTGAGACCTCCTGGTGGTTTTTGACAAAGGCTGCTCTTCTTCCTCCGGACTCTGCGCATGCTCCAATTTCCTGCGGTTTTGGCTTTATGCTGATACTGTGTTCTTATGGTATCTTGCACTCATAGCTTACAACACTTGTGATAAGCCTGTTCTTTTACAGTTTGTTCAGTGAATTACAACCCATTTATCACAATGAAGATTTATAAGTTATGTTTCTAGACAAAATGTTAGGAAAAGGAAGGTGATTCCTCCGTACTTCAGCATTACAAGCATGTCTTCTATCAGGTGACTGGCAGAGTGATTTAAACAGGACTATTAAAGTACTGGGTCTGAACCATACACTAGTAAATTGTGGAATGGTCTTAAGAGCAGCTTAGTTGAAGAAAGTTTAGGGATCAGAGAAGCTTTTTGGCTTTACATCTATGATTTACAAAAGTATACACAATCAACTGTGAAAGACATTCCACTTTGGTGATATAAAAGAAATAGCAAGAAGGAAAGTAATTCAGTTTCTAACTTTCCCACAAAAATATAAGGCTTGGAGCCAAAGGGCTGTAAGAATTTTATTGCTTAAATAATAGCTGGCTACAGGGATCTGAACTCTGCTACATGTTTATTCTGATGTTAAGCCAACAACTTTTGTTGGAAAGCTAGGAAAAACTCATCTTTCTCCTGACGAAGCAGTTAACTGTTCACAGACAAGAATTGTCATAAAATGGTAATTTGCACAAGGTCATGAGAAAAGAGAAAAGCAGATCCCCATAGGCATCCATGTCACTTTAGTGAGAACCATCCATTCCCTTCTCTACATTACACAGCCTCCTCTCTTAATTGTTACTTAGAGTTGATTTGTTCTGACAGACACATGAGATTCTTCCCAAGTGCAATATTGTTAACAGCGTTTTAGCAATTTCAAGGAAAAGTTTGAATTTCCATCCTTAACATCACTGCATGAGGTTTACAAATACTTCTAAAATGAAGATTTAAATACCATCCAAGACTGGAGCAAGTTTCTTAAGTACACATTTTTTGTCTTTACCTAGGCAAAATGCAGTATAAGATTTAAAGTATATAGACAAGTATGACATTCATGAAGCTACCACTAACATCTTGCAGAGGATGTGTGGTCATGTTTTAAGCAGCTGTACAGTCTTGTCTATACAACCTATGTGTGCCAACTCAATTCGGCATCTCAAACAGGTGGAATTAAACTTGTAAATGGATTTTGGCACAGTGCCCTACCTTTCTTTTCTTCAATAGAAATCCCATTGAAAGGAAAATATGATCCAGAGAGAACACAGACATAAAGGGACCTTATTACTAATTTACTTTTCTGAAAAGAGCTCCACATGAAACAGGCTGACAAATTCATAATTTAAAATTAAGCACAAGCCTTTTCAAGTCATTGTGTTTTTTACTGCTTTTGGTTTTTGATGCTAGTCACAATTGTTCTCTTCACTTCTGTTAGTGTGAGGAACTTCCTCTATGCCACAAGATATTCACCAAAGTGAGAGAGCTTGAGATCTCTATGGAGTAGAGTGTATGCACTGGCTGAAACTTAGAAACACTATTTGGTCTTACTCTTATTTCTAAAGAAACTCAGCAGTGGTTCCTTTGTTTTGCAGTGCTTGTTCCATGTAGTATTAAGACATTAAAGTCACAGATCTGACCTTTCCTTTATCCTACATCATTATCTACATATCTAGATATGATTTTCCATAGCAATATTATAAAACACATTTCTTTGCAGTACTGTCAGCCTTTCTCCTTTTGCTAAACAGAGTGGCCTCTGTTGGCAGCAAGAACAAAATAATAGAATACAAAAACATATCAAGTAACACTTAATACAGTCAATTGATAAAAAAAGCCAAGAATTTAGATAGTATTGAATCATTTAGTTGGCACTATGCCAAATTCAGAATATAATTAACACTAATATGCTTTAAAAATCAGTAATTCTTTCAAAAGAAGCAGATAATGACACTTGATCATGTGTAGAAAAAAAATGTAAGAAATGCAAAATGTTTCTTGAAAGCAGTTCAGTGAATGACCTCACAAAGATCGAGAACTGTAACTCAAAAGCTATCATGTTAACAGGCAGAGATTGCAAAGACAAGTTGTTCACAGTTAAGTCCAGGTAGTTGATTGCAAAATCAGTCATGTACTTCTGTGCTTGGGACAGAGATAGAGAAAAAAATAGCAATGGTGCCAAACAACATGAAGGGGTTGCAAACAACATGAAGGTGAAAAGTACCATCAAAATAGTGCTGAGAAACATAAAAAAGAGTTTTCTATCATCTGGATCATCGTGCCATTCCCAGGAATGACTTGATCAAAGACACTCAAACCTACCTTAATGCAAGCACTGTGCCCTCACAGTAATAGGTCTTCACTTTTCGGACACAGGTAAGGTCTGTGAAAAAGAACATTTTTTTCATACTCTCATAAAACACAGCTATGCCAGGAGAATTCTGTAGTTCAAACCTGACCCCAGAGATTTTGTAGGCATTGTGAAGTTTTCTTGCCTCAGTGGTCTTTTAAGCTTGATTATTCCTCTTCCACAAATGTGAAAAAAAAGGCCCGAGCTTATTACATTCTGTTGATGTTGAATAACGATATAAAATAACACCTCATTTGTTAATATGATATTTTTTGTACACTTGTCCCCACACTGGAAAACTGAAGGGCTTAATTTTTAATATTACATATATAGAAGTCTTGCAGTTCAAACTCAACAATATTTCAACTGTACTTTACCTAGAGCAAGAAACATCTAGGTCGATAGCCCAGAGCATATTTAGAGCTGCCCTGCAGTCAGTGAGATACATGAAGTGAGTATGTAATGTCAAAGTATTGTAAAAATAAATCAGTTAGAGTGTAATTGGCTTGGATCATAGGTCTATGGGATAAGGCACCCAAGCTATTGGTAAATTACACAGCATTTTTTCCTTGATTTACTGTTTCTTCAGTTCTAAAGTGATAATTCTGTTGAAGATGATAAAGACTGTTGAGGAGATTTTATTTAATACAGATGGACATGTTAATGCATAGTGATCTACCCATCCTTCCAATTAGCCTACTAGGTGCAGCTTGATATAAAGCAGAGACTGGAGCCCTGAGGACATAAAGCAAGACAGGGAGAGCAACATAGCTCAGCATGTTTTCAGGAAATCCAATTATTTGTCTGAAGCTTTGAATTCAAAAGTGGATTCAGAAAGTCCTAAAGCAATTATTATTTGCACAGAAAGAGACTGGCTAAAGCCAGCAGCTAAGCATTTTGTATTGTTTTTGGCTTGTGTGTTCCATTTATACAGTAAGACCCTTTAGGACAATCACTTCAGCATGTAACTGAAATGAGTTTAGTTTTCAATAGGATTCTTCTTTCAAATAAGTTGATAAGAAACACACAGCTTTTCCTATTTTTAGTACAGACAGGAAAAATCATAAACAATTCTGGATTTCAAAAAATACTTTAAAACTTTTATGAGCTTTAAAGATAGTGCCCAGTTAAATACCTTGTATAGGACAATAATGCTAAAACAATCTGTGTTTATACGCCTCAGAGTATACACAAAGTCTGCATATGTTAATGTTAATGCAGAACACCATCATGATGCAAGAGAGGAAACACAAGAAAAAGATAATTAAATAATTTTTCCTTGATAAACTTATTAGTTTGGTTCAATGCAAAAAAATATTTTTAGCATTATTCTTTACCTATTTGTTTTTGTATCACTATCATCTGCTTTGTATTTCTGAAAAATCCAAGTATATACGCTTAAATATGCATATTTATGTATATTATACATATAATCCACACATATTACAACCTTTAGCCACTTGATTAAAGATGTACCAGAATTCATTTGAAAGAAACTAATATATGCATTGGTAAATTTTTAGCTTTTAGACTTGTTTTAAAATATGTTTTGATTAGACATTGTCCTTGTACATATTTACATATTTGAGTTTAACTACTTATGTTTTATGCATAATGCATTTTTTTTACTTTACAGTTCAGTAATGAAGGTCATGACTGATTTTTTTTTCAGCAAACAATACAGCAATTAAATAGTGCAAGGATCTGTACCAAAAGGAACTTTATTTTCTTATATATATATTGCCTGCATATATTCCTAAAAAGTTAGTTATAAACAAGTTCATTTCAAATTAATTTTGAGGCCTGTTTAGAGGCTACAACTAAAGAACAAAGTGTGATTTTAATCACATTAATTTAAAATAGTTAGTGTCATTCTTGAAGACAAAAATCTATTCTATAAAAAAAACCCTCCTGAGCTGTTAGATACAAAGTTTGCTTTTTTACATAGCAGTAAAAATACCTCATAAGCAAAGCTGGCCCAAAACTGAGATTTCAGGTTCACTTTAAGTTTCCTTTTAATTTGGTTTTGATCTGACCTGGAGTAGCTGTTTCCAATGTCCGTAGCAAAGGCAGACTCTGCAGGAATCCAGGCAGGGTTCTCTTTGAACTCTGCCTTGACTTTGGTAAAGCCTAGTTGAACCCAAGATGTTTTAAATGAAAGACTTCAGGCTGGGCGAAGCAGCATTTTTTTATCAAAAGTTTGTTTCCTTTGATAATTCCTGAACACTTCCATTTACAACATGCTTTGATTGAAGGCAGACTGTTATGATGAAATGATAGATGTGTCATAATTATAACTTCCAAATTCTTTTGGATGCCAGCCTCATCATAATTCACAAATGGGTCAGTCAGTCTACTTCTCTTTGACCTGATGTTTTCAGTCACTTAATAAAAAAAAATCTACCCAAGCAATCAGCTCAACATATTTTAATAAGTCTCTAAAACAAAATGACAAGGATAACCTTGTGGCTAATTTCCAGGATTAGTTATTGGGGGAAAAAAATGATCTTTGCCTAGTTTTTCTTTGAACACAGAGTGCACGGTCTTCATCTAGTCACAGAAAACCTCTGAGAGATCTGTATTGGGTTTTGTGCTACATCCTGTGGCTGCTCTGTGCATTAGATTTTCAGTCTCCAGATCCTTCTGTAGCATTCTGTTAATTTGCTTGTCTGCTTTAATTTTTAATCTGATCTGACATTCATATTTAAGATTTTTCCCTTTATTTGACACCAAAACAGATCTGAAGCATAAGCATCCCTGCATGCCAGAATTACAGGTTACCCCACCCTCTACCAAGTGTTTTAATGTTACAGGGCAAAAACTGCCGTCAGTCCTCTGCCTGATATGTGAGTAGCTCACAAGCAATGAAAGAGTATTAGAAAGTGCTCTGATCATACTATCCCCTGATTTAGTATCTCTGGGCAGCTGACCAGACTGGCTGAAGGATGGAGTGATCCTGCTGTTATTTAATTGTGCATACATAAAAGTTAGAATCAGGTTGTCAAGCTGAATAACTGCAATTAAATACCCAGAGTAGGTATTCAGCAGTACTCTTCTGTGTTTTGCTGCTTTGCTAAACTTCTTGCAAGTTAAGTTACCCGCTGAAGTATTGTCAGGAGGCAAGAACTATGCATTTGTAAGATATAGCCATATATATGTTCACTGACATAAGAGTAAATGTGTATAAAGGATACATAAAGCATGTTTGTAAAATGTGGAGTGATCTTGTTAATAAAGTATATGGTATGTTAATGCCTGTGACTATTATGTCTATGACTATTTATGCATTTTAGAAATGTATTACCCTACTGCATCTGTACCATCTCCACACTGCGTTAGGTAGCTCATACAATAAATCTCTCTGTCTCCCTCTGTGGCATAGTCATAGAAACTAGAGCCATGAGCCTACCTACTTAGTAAGACCACATTCTTAACTATAAGAACTAACTTACTTGTTGTTTAGATCTAGAAATGATAAATTCAGTCCTTGTGGATGTTTCTATCATCTAGAAATGATAAGTTCAATCCTAGCTACCATAACTAAGGTTAAGGATTTTTTCATACTATACTCAATTGCAAAATATTTTACTTTGAAGAGAATGAAAAAAAAAACCCACAGACTTCAGAGATAATAATATTTACAGTAATAAACATGTAACAATTCCTGAGGTGTTGTGTTTGGCTAGCTTGTGTAAAAAGGTGAATATTATTTCATATAGTCTAATGTATTTTAATATAATTCTGTCTTTCTAAATATAAATATATTCACACAAACACATATATACACAAGTTTTTTTCAGGAAAATATTTTTTAGAAAATTGAAACATTCAAATAATTTATATAAATTTTTAAACATTTGCAGAATACTATGAATCCACTCTAAAATGTAATGTTTCCAGTCTGTGAAAATAGCAAAATATTAATTGTCAGTCTGTGACATCATAGGAGCAGAATAGTCACTGGTGTAGAAATTAAATCTTATCCAGTTGGGAACTTGAAGAAAGATTTCTTTGAAGAAATCTGTGATCAATATCCCTATTTTGATGGCTTGTTTTTGATAAGGCTTTACATTAATAACATTCAATAAGATGTAATTTGTGCCGTGTCTTTTTGAAAAGAAAATACAAACAGAGAGTGTTGTATGGAGATCACTTCTGGCTGTTACTAAATTCCTTCGTGGAACTGAAGACACAGCTGACCTGTAAAATCCTAAGTGGCTTGTCTGGACTATCTGAGAAAGGGGTTCTATCTTTTATTACATTACCTTTGTTCCTTGAAGGTATTTGAGGTAGAAATCTTTTTGGAAAAACAGGTAGGTTGGGAAGAAAACAATACTAGGGTGTTTTCCTTATCTTATGGATTCCTTCAACTATGGCAACATTCCATTATGGTCTTTACAAACATCTGGAATAAACTGCAAAACTGTTTTTCTGATATAACTTTTTAAGAGAGACATACTCTTAATGGTAAGAAAGTTTTAATGGTTTCTAGTACTACGGTACTTTGGCAATATCACTCTCTTCTTGTGGTCAGTAACTGCCGACTGTAGATATTAAGCAGGAAAGTCATACATGACACTTTTAGAAATAAATATTTCTTAACTTACCTTCACTATTTGAACAATTATAATAATCTTTATCTTGATTATTTTTTATTATTTTGAATATTTAAGTACATGTTTTGCATAACAGTATTATTAAAATGTGAAATATGTTAATATGAATATGTTAATGTGAATAAATTTCTGGTGGAAATTTTGTCCGATGAGGATACTATTGGACTGACTCCTTTGTGAACATATGGGCATAGCAGAACACATTTATATTTGTAGTTGTGCATAAGTATGCTTTAAAAGGAATTCAAGCCTTTACAAACTATGGTTTACTGTTGATCTGCCATTATGTTTACAATGCTAATGAAGTCTAGATTTCATGCACTTCCATCAACTGCACATATATGCCAAGATGTTGGATCAATACCCTTTTAAACCTTTAAAGGACAAGCTATACAAAAACAATGATGGTTTCATATTGCCAGGGAGGGCTGGTGGGCAGGGGGCAGACCAACACTTGCTCTGTGGAGCTTTACAGAGAAGCTTGTGTAGGTGTCTGTGCCCTGTGATTCCTTTCAGTTTCCTTTCTTCAATCACTGCCATTGCTCAGCATTTTGCTTCCTTCTGCATTCCACCCCCTAGTGTCTTAAAACTCACCTTGAGTTTAAATTTTCCTGTGTCATTTCTATTTTCACGTATTTAATTTTAAAAGCTGTTTGTTCTGTTCCTTGAAAGCTCCCTTTGTCAGTGTAGGCGTTACTGTCACATAAGATGTAACCACAGGAAGATATCCCAAGAAAAGTCTGTACATTAGAAGATTATTTCATGAAAAAAATATTACATTACTCCTGACTCTCTGCTTCAGAAGTTAGTTGTGTCCAGTGGAGGTGGCTCTGAGGGGAATTACTGAAGACCTCACCAACTTTAGAGCTCTGAGCATGTGGGGTTAGCGTGACAAAGACTTTATGTGTTGTGACACCAAGAGTGCCAATGTCTAACTACTTTGTGGAATCCTCTTGCATTCCTGATCTAGAAAAAGCTGCAGACATAGTGTACCTAGAAAGAGGATCCCCAAGCCCTAGCATTTTCATTGAGAAGCCACTTAAACTACCTACTTGCAAACACGAAAGCAAGAGATGACTCTGGATTATTCAGTGAAATTGCAGCCAAATGTAGCCTACCATGACTGGAAATAAGAATTCAGGATATGCTCTTGGCCTTGGATATACACCAAGAGTAGATTTAGAATTACATTTCACTGCTTTATCTGTCGGAGCAGGAAACTATTTCTCTTCTTAATAGAATATGCTTTCTCAGGATGAGGATTCCTCTTGAGGAAGATAATTCACGGATTTTTTCCCACCTTCTTCCTGCATCAGAAGCTGGTTTTACTAGATACTGAATAGAGATCCTGCAACATAGGAGATGTTATACTTAATAGGAAGCCTGAAATGTAAATCATTGATACCAGTTTGCCTTACAATTTAAATGTAGCTCTTCTCTGGAAGTTGATATGTCAGAAATCACTGTCCAGAAAATTCTTAAATGCATAACCGTATAAGAAAGCTCATATGTGAGGATTTATGGGTGTAAAAATGTTGATTATCTCTTCTTATGCAACAAGAAAACAACAGTCAGAATATTTGTATGTTTTCAGTGTCAATGTCAGCCCAACCCTTTTATATTCACAATTCAGATATCTCAAGAGAAAGTTATGATTATGTTTTTTTTGTGGGGTATACTGGGATAAGCATTCTGTCATGGTGCTAGTGGAAACAATTCCTATCTAAATAATTCAGAATTAGTAGACCTGGAGGGAGAAAATCAATGACTGTAACATACTAGGCAAAACTTACTGAGAAAGAGGACACCTGAGTTATTCTTGCAGTGAATCTTGGAACATTCTGCATCCTACAGTTTGCACCTAGCCCCAAAGGCAGTTAAATGGGATTTAGGAATCAAAGTCCTTCTGCAGATCAGAATGCATGGAGGAAGAACTTGGACAGGTGTCTGTTTCCTGTTTTTAGAGGGCTTATATTTTTAGAGAACCTATACTTAAGAGACGAAGCTGTGAAAATCGAAGGAGTTAATGAAAGACAGTGACAGACAAATTTTTTTAGTACTTCAAACCAGAGTGCAATCTTATGATTGTTTGAATTCCCTCTTGCTTTTGTCCGATTTTGACTTTTTGTTCTAGTTTGATTTTTTTACCAAAGAAAGCTATATTCTTTTCTTATTATTTGTCCTTTAGAATATATCATTTTTTTGCCTCAAAATGTCAGTAAGCTTTTTTTTTAATGTATATCAACAGATCAAGGTCCAAACTGCAAGTACCAGGAGTCCAAAGAAAGATTCCCAAGTCAAAGTTTTTTTGCTAGTACGTCATAACTTGATTTTGCAATTGGCTGACTGAGACACTCTGCCTCTGCATAGTCTCATAAGCCCATGTTTGCAATCTTTTTGTTTATGTGTTTTTTGAAAGTCATTTAACTATGCTAATTCTTCTTTCACATAGCAAAGACTGAGTTTATATGATCTGATAAGAAAAGAGCTGCTTTCATATTGCAACGTTGCAGGTCTAGTGGGAAAACACCCTCCAGATCAGGCTTTGCTTTTCTAGGTATGCTAGAGCCCTCTAGGCCCAAGAATGGTTATTATGTCAATCGTATATGTTTGGCTCATACAAGGACTCCACACAGTAATAATATGCCTAGAAAGTAAATAGGAAGAGGAAAAATATCTTCTCTCTTCCACTAGGGTGAAATCCCAAATGTTTAAATCAAGATCTTGCATTCCCTTCATGGGTGAGACTTGCTCTAGGACCAAAATTCTTTTTCTGAATCTGTCTCTCACTACCAAATAATAGTTCTTTGTAACTAATGTAAAAAAAAAAAGAATTATCTAAAGTCTCTCACCTCAGGTTTTGGGTTTTATTGTTGGCAAATAAGCTTTTTACTTAAAGTCAACTGCAATAAATTAAAGGATATTAAAACTACCACTTGACCCAACATGTAGCTTCTTTGTCAGAGGACTAGTGCATTGTCATCTATGGGTGCTTATTTTGACTATATATGAAGACTGCCTTTGCTTTGTGGTTTCCACATCTTAATGGGTTTATAAATTTATGAGAGAGAATTTTTCAGCTTTAAAATGTCCTAATGAAGTTTTTTACCTGGATAGGTACAAGCAATGCTGTTTTATCTGGTAAGTATGTAACATGTCCTGTATGTTTGCACAGTGGTTTATGTCATATTAGAAAAGCCATGCTGAGACTATGGTTTCTAATTAATAGATCTTTACTATATCCAAATCTTTTTAGATTGTTACATGTCATGAATTCTGGCATAAATTATACCAGAAAAGATTTCTTTAGTCTTTGACATAAGTAACAGAAAGCATTGAGTTCCATACTCTTCTTATTTAAGACAAAAAAAAAGTCATCTCTGGTGGGATATTACCCAGGCTTTGTACAGTCGGTCCAGTTCAGTCCACATTTTGCAACGTAATTTTTGCCACAGGCTAACTCGAGACATTGGCTAGTCATTATAATAGCTGGTTTAAAAGTTATCTGTAAGAAGTAGCAAGCTAAAATGTGATTTCTGGTAGAAATGCACAAAATTGAAAAAAAAAAACTCAAAATGTGATCTCCCCTTTTTATACTAAAGGGCCATCAAAACTGAATAGTATGAACAGCCAATTGTATATTAAAACAAGAAGACTTCTAAATCTACTTCCAATTTAGATTTAATTTAGTTTTTAATACAATGCATTACTGTTCACCATCATTTCACCCTGTAATCTGTATAGCTTCAAATGAATGCACTTTAAAGCTGTCAATAGCCAAAGTAAAAATCTATAGTTACCTTAGTTGCAGGTTACTGGCCAATAAGTGTTCATTAAACATTATATTTATTCTTTCCACCTTACAGTGTTATTTGTTTTCTTATTTTATCAGCTTTACTTATCCATGTAAGACATTTCTACAAAAGAATCAGTATCTCTGATAATAGAGTCAAATTCTATTCTATGTCATGTCTATACAGTCAAATTCTATTCTATGTCATGCTACCCACATTCCTGAAATTTTTGATGACTGCCCAGAGTATATGCAGATAAAAATAATTTTGGGATAGAGAAGAATTTTGATACATGATAAATCTTATTCAAGATCATTAAGGTCTCTCAATTTGGGTGAATTTGTGAAAAGCTGTATAACATTGAATGAACACTTATGGAGGAAGAAAGTATTACAAGCAAGTGCTAAGTTCTTACATAATATTTTGATCTTTTAACTTCATATCATAGTTTCCATTTTCTTAAAAACAAAGATGACAACAACAACAACAGTAATGTAGCAGCTGGGCTAAATTTCATAATCATTTACAATGTAATACATATTGAAGTATACATAGTGAAGATTTGGTAAATGTCACCAAAGGCAGTTATGATACCAAAATTGCAATGGTTTAAATTGTGATTTTAAAAAAATAAGAAATTCTAAAATAAAGAGAGACAAAAATCCAAAGCAAAATTTAAGTTTCAGAGCATACCCTTGGGGAATGCTTCAAAGTATGTCATTTTTGGTCTAACTTAATAAAATGGAGGTATTCTTTTAGAGCTACATATAAGAATATAGTTAATTCCTATTCAGGAAATGTAAGGAAAACTTTTTTTTTCCTTCAGTTAAATGAAATTAGATATGTATTTTTAATATTTTCTCCTGTTGCTACTAACAAATCTTCAGTCTTCAAAAAGGCAAGAAGGAGGACTCAGGCAACTACAGGCCAGCCAGTCTCACCTCCATCTCTGGAAAAGTGATGAAACAGCTGATCCTGGCTGCTGTCTCCAGACCGGGGAAGAGAAGGTGCTCAGGCATAGTCAGCATGGATTCATCAGGGAAAATCATACTTACCTGATATCCTTCCATGATTGACTGACTAGCTGAGTAGATGAGGGCAGAGCAGTGGATGTCATCTATCTGGAGGTCAGCAGGGCTTTCGACACCTCCCTCACAGCATCCTCCTGGGCGAGCTCCGAAGGTACGGGATAGATGAGTGGACGGGAAGGTGGATTAGGAATTGGCTCGATGGCAGGGCGCAGAGAGAGGTGAGCAGTGGGGCTGAGTCCAGTTGGAGGCCTGTAGTTAGCGGTATTCCCCAAAGGTCAGGCCTCAGTCCATTCCTATTCAATTTACTCATCAACAACCTGGATAAAAAGGGACAGAGTGCCCTTTCAGCAAGTTTGCTGATGATACCAAACTGAGAGGAGTAGCTGATACCCCAGAGGGCTGCGTCACGATCCAGAGAGACCTGGGCAGAATGGAGAAGTGGGTGGTGAGAAACCTCATGAAGTTCAACAAGGGCAAGTGCTGGGTCCTGCACTTGAGGAGGAATAACCCCAGGCACCAGGAGAGGCTGTGGACTGACCTTTTGGAGAGCAGCTCTGTCAAGAGGGACCTGGGCATCACAGTGGACGAAAAGTTGACCATGAGGCTTGTCCTCATGACCAAGAAGGCCAGTGGGATCCTGGGGTGCATTAAGAAGAGCATCTCCAGCAGGTCGAGGGAGGTGATCTTCCCCCTCTCCTCAGCCCTTTTGAGGCCACATCTGGGGTACTGTCTGCAGTTCTGGGCTCCCCAGTACAAAAGGAATATGGAGCTGCTCGAGAGAGGATGATTAGGGGCCTGGAATATCTGCCTTATGAGGAAAGGCTGAGAGAGCTGGGCCTGTTCAGCCAGAAGAAGAGAAGTGGAGGAGGGATCTGTGTATAAAGGAAAGAGTGGGGAGGATGGGCCGGCCTCTTTTCAGTGGTGGCCACCTAGAGGACTAGAGAAAACAGCCACAAACTGAAGCATCAAAAGTTCGCAGGAGCTTAATGAAAAAAAATCTTAACAGTGAGGGTGACAGAACACTGGAATGGTCTGCCCAGAGAGGTTGTGGAGTCTCCTTCTCTGGAGATCTTCAAAACCTGCTGGGATGCAATCCTGTGTGCCATGTGCTCTTGGTGACCCTGAGTGTGCAGGGAAGTTGGACTAGATGATCTCTAGAGGTCAACCTTGAAGATTCTGTGATTCTGTGATTCTATGACTGGTAAGATCTCATGTTATATTTTACCTATAATGTTTACCTACAACAGAAGATATTCTGTTATAGATACAGAAACAGAAAAACTACCGCTAGACCTCTTAGTACTGAAAATTTTGAGGAAGAGAAATATCACTTTGAACTAAATTTTGCCTTTGTAAGTGGATCTTGGTCCAAGACTGGTATTGCTTAATAGAAATTGATTATATTATCTTGCCCTCTCTTTTAAATTCATCATTCCCATTCTGATAATCTTACTGAAATTAGTAGCAAGATATTTAGATCAGGGAACTCCATGTAGACGATAAATATATAGCAAATTTTGTTATTGCTTAATGTAAAGCTGGATCACCTTTCTTACCTATCTGTCTTTTCTTCAGATCCACATCAAAAGGTTATTAATAATAATAATCATTATTTTCCCTGTAGCTTCATTTTGTCCATTCTACTCATTCCTTCCCCAGACAATACATGATTCCATTGTGGTTTTATGCCAGTGCTTCCCAAACTAGGATGTAAGATGTATGATCCTTCCCTTTCTGCTTCCCTTCCACTTCTTCTACTGGCAGTTTTAACATACCATTTAATAGGATACTGACTTTCCTAAAGACTGATAGTTCAATGAATGAGATATTTTCAGCAACTTATCATATTTTAGTATCATATTTAGATATTCAATGTCAAATTTGTCAGTTTTTAATGCTATCTGATAAAATTTGTTGCTTCACAATGCCCATGTGGATATATCATATGAATAAGAAAGATCAGAAGGCAATTTGCTGAGGCAGGAGCTCTCCAGGGTCCACTGATGAATCTACTGATGAATCAAAGATTGTGATTAGCAGAAGGATATTTGTAAATAATGTAACCAGATCATTATAGAAAAATGCATTATTAAATTGTCATGAGTCTTTCAATTTTTAATATTATGTTCAACTTGGTACTTTCAAAACTGTAATCTGATCTCAAAATACTTGATTTCAAGAACTCCTAAGCTGTGAGATGTCCATACAGCTACAAGGTAATGGCCCAATTTACTATTAAAGTATATATAGCTCTTAGGGACATTTTAGCCATAGAAGCAAAAAAAAGATGATCTGGATCTAAAAGGACAAAATAAAAAGGCATTATTATATAAACCACATTTCTTAGTAGAAGTGTATTATTTAAACATTGGTTTTACTATGAAAAAGTGGAGAGAGGTATTCTTTAATTCCCACTGAGATGACTGAAATATACTTGGATCTTCTATAAATAAAGACTAAGTTCTGCTAAGCAGAAAACACATGGCTGCTATGGCACATAAGAACGGTATATTCTTAAAATTTAAACTTTGAAATTTCTGAAACTCTGATGTTTTGAACTTCATATTATGTCTGACCTTTCCATTTCAACTATTATTTTAAAGGAAATAATAATGTAAAAGCATGTGGGTTCATAACACCTTAAACTATGTCAACATATGCATCCTGAGCATGATGAAAGTCAACTTTCATCTATTACTTAGTTTTGAAATTAACTTGGAAGTATCCCTCAAATTTACAATATGATTCTACACTGTCACACTTTTCATTTAAGCAGTGGAAGCTGAAATAGATACCAAGGCATCAACAGACTCAGAAAATACAGTAGCCAGTGACCAGGAGAGCAGCAATTTCCAAGATCTTTTTCTAATGGATCAGCATCATATTCTGACATCTCCTGTGGATTAGTGTATTCCTGGTATTAAGAAATTCATCACTGAAAATGTTATAGATCTCTTCTACCCTTCCTTTTCCTTTCCCCTTTCTTCTTTCCCTTTTTCCTTTCTTCTTTCCCCTTTCCTATTCCTTCTCCTTTTCCTTTTCCTTCTCTTTTCCTTTTCCTTCCTTTCCTTTCCATTTCTTTCTTTTCCTTTCCCTTCCCTCCACTTCCTTTCCCTTCCTTTCATAGAGTCATAGAATCATAGAAACTTCAAGGTTGGAAGGGACCTCTAGAGATCATCTAGTCCCACCTTCCCGCTCAAGCAGGGACACCTAGAGCATGTGGCACAGGGTGGCATCCAGACGGGTTTTGAAGATCTCCAGAGAAGGAGAATCCACAACCTCCCTGGGCAGCCTGTTCCACTGCTCTGTCACCCTCACTCTCACCTGCAGGTGGAACCTCCTGTGTTTCAGCTTGCACCCATTACCCCTTGTCCTATCACTGGCCACCACTGAAAAAAGCTT
>JAUBOD010000166.1:582757-610467 GCA_032353885.1 Nothura maculosa
TGGGGAGGCCAGAACTGCACACAGTACTCTAGGTGCGGCCTCACCAGAGCTGAGTAGAGGGGCAGAATCACCTCCCTTGACCTACTGGCAACACTCCTCCTGATGCAGGCCAAGATCTCATTGGCCTTCTTGGCCATGAGGGCACACTACTGACTCATGCTTAACTAGATGTCACTTCACTTCCTTTCCATTCCTTTTTCTCCAAACTATTGTTCAATTTTTATAGCTTATAACTTAAGAAAGTTCAATATATTCAACCTTCACAGTGATCGAGATCATTTTTTCTGCATCAGCCTGTCCCTTACAAAAACTGCCAATGTTAGACAATGTTTGATCTTACTTTTTTCTATTTTATTTTATTTTATTTTATTTTATTTTATTTTATTTTATTCTTCCCCTATGTGACACTCTGATAGAAAAAAAAATGGTTTGCATTCCTTCTAGTAAGTCAGATTTTGAAAAACCAGAATAGGACCAAAATATTTGCTGTAAAATTTCCTTTTAACATCCAGGCAGTTAGCTCTTTTTTCTTTTATCTTCTAGAGTCTGAGTGCTCTTTGATGCTTTCAAAACTATCAGGAAAGTGGCCTTTGATGTCTTCAAATCAAAAATATATATCCATTTGGAAGATACAGTTTAGTCACATACACATTATTCTGCTCAGTGTGAGGATAACCAGGTGAAATACTACAGTCCATGTTTCAAAGGTAGTCAACCAGATTAACTATGTATTTTTTTTCATTACATTTTATTAAGCTATAAAATTGAAGCACTATGCATCCTTGTGTGGATCCTCAGGAAGGGATCATAAAAAAACAGTCTCTGAGAAAGCACGCATGATTACAGAACAATAAATTTTACATCAGGACAATACTTAGAGGTGTGGAGAATAAATCTGGGAGAACAGAGATGGACAAGTTTTTACTCCAAAATATTCACTATGAACTGAGCTGCAGAGCTTCCATTATGTGATAATTTTATAAGGACATAGCAAATTAAAAGTAGAATAAAGATACCCAAAAGAAATATAGCTAACCAACATTCAATATCTGATTATGACAGAGTCAACAATTCTGCCTTCTCTATTGCCCATATTATTGTGTGGTCAAGTTAGTAAATTCTGTAATCATGTCTCTAAGAAGGATCCATCAGCACTTTAAGAAATCCGAAAGCAACAAGTAGCATACAGATACTGCTTGTATCTGATAATAGTAGGTCTGTCATAGTGGCTGTGTAAAAGTCCCATTTTTAAAGGTTAAAAAATTCAAAGTCTTAATTACTCCTTAGCATTTGTACACCAGTTAACAAATGTCAGCCTTCTCTTTCATATCAAGTCACTAAAGTTCATACTAAATATTTGTCCATTGTTGCCTCCAAATAGTTTGAAAATAATCTCTTCTCTGTAAGCATGGCTAAGACATCTTCTTCCAAAGACAGATATGTTGCATTTGAAGTATGTAAAATAGAATGTTATTGAATAGGCCCACATTATCTGTGATTTACGTGGCTCTTTAAGACATGTTATGTTCCATTTCTTGACTAGAGAACATTTTTTCAAATCATCTTGGTATTTCCACATATATCAGCTTTTCCACACTGTCTTGCATACCTATTTTTACTTGTCATTAAATTTATTTATCAGAATTTATTCATTTTCTACTGTTTATTTCTGAGCTCTATCTTGTAGTGGAGCATAGTGTGTGTAAATAGGGAAACTCAGGTTTATATACATTACTTTGCTGAGAAGAGACAATTTTCTGCAGTTTATCTAACCCAGACTAAGTTTCTTAAAGATTGATTAAAAAAAAAAGTCAGAAGAAAGGGATGTACTACCTGTTCTAACTCAATTCCTGTTTGTTTTTTTTTGT
Organism: Nothura maculosa; assembly: GCA_032353885.1. Lineage (NCBI taxonomy): Eukaryota > Metazoa > Chordata > Aves > Tinamiformes > Tinamidae > Nothura > Nothura maculosa. Next base: position 584,626 of record JAUBOD010000166.1, read on the forward strand.
ACTGTTCTCATTGTCCTTTTGATCCAACTAATTTGATGTAGTTATATTAAAAGGCTTCATTTTCTGTCTGAGTTCTTCCTAGCTGGAACCCATCTAAACTGAGGTTATACATATTTGGAGAAAAAACTAATTTGCGAAGTGTCCCTCCTTGTTCCATTGTACATGCAAATCTTTTTTTTTTTCCACCTAGCTATGTGAGCATTTAGAGGACCTTTTCTGGCATATTCCAGTGCATCCAGTAACTCTGATGACACTATTAAAGAAAAGCAAGAAAAGTTATTTTCTAAGAATGTATTTGTTGGTGCATATATGTCCTTGTGCCAATAAGTACATCTTGAAAAACATCTGACATGCAAAGTCAGACCAAATGGCTAATGTAAAACATACTCGTCTGACAAACTGGATTTAATTACTTTCTTTTATATATGTATATATTTATTATTGATATATATATAAATTCCCCTGGTGTTATTCTGAAATTAAATGGCTGCAACTAAACAGAATTTAACTGTATTCACATAGAGAATATGCACTGGACACCACATTCAGGTTTCAAAGAAGAGTTAGTCAGAGTACTATCATAATGCAAATATTTAAAAGTTTGCAATCAAAAAACATGCAAAACACTTGTATACATGCAAATGCATGCACAAGCAAAATGTGTATTTTTATAAAATAATGTTAACAGTATTTAATAGTTATTTAACAAACACACCTATAATTATCTATGTGACAGCTCATCCTAACTCTACATAGCTTCATTCTAATTCTGATATGTAGCCACATTAACAGATAAACTGTTATATTTTTGGGATTTCTTCTGTATTCCATTGAACAAAAATAATGTCCAGCAAACTAGCTTTGATTAATGCTGAGATATAAAAAGGCCCTTTGTGAGAAGCTTTCTGGCACTCACAAGCCTCTCTGAAAGAGGCGGATGAGTACACTCTTTTTGAAACTTTTCCCTTATTTTTTTTCCATTTCCCCTCAGTTAAGCCACCACATCTCAGGTCATAGCAAAGGCAGCAGCAGGCCAGAGTGAAGGCTGATCATGCTGTTGCACATTGAAGAGAGAGTGTTGACCGCTGTGAGAATCATAAACCTCTCAGTTTGATGATCAACTGAGCAGTAAATTAATTAATCATCATTTTATGCCTCATCAAGCACTTTGCTGAGACTCTCAACAGGGGCCAGCTCAATTAGCCAATGGGAAGCAGACTGTTTTGTTTAGCTGGGTGAGTCTTCCATAAACAGAGGAAGCTTTGACAAGCTAATAAATATATCATCTGTCTGTGTCACTAGCTGCAATGTGGCTCCACCTGTAAAGTTGTGGGATTCTACTCAGTGTAGTGTATAGCAACTTGAAAAAATGAGATATCCTCACCCCTTTACAAACAAAGACATTCTGAGAGTGCATTATTATTTTTAGTCGGGGAATTTGGTCTTGACTATTAAGAATCATTTGGGGTTACTAAATTTTATTTATGTCCTTTTAAAATTAATTTCTCTATTAGGCAGTGTGAAACTATTCAGGTGCATTTTTAATTTCAAAATGCACTTTCCTCCATTATTTTTCTTTTTCCTTTTTCTTCTTACGAGAAAAAATATTCGCCCGTCGCAATGAGTGCTTATGGTAACAAACTTCTCAACGTAACAAACCTTGTAAATGAGTGGTAATAATGCTCCTGTAGAAATAGATCGAGCTGAAATTTCTTTGTATCCAATCCTGCAGTTCCACTGAAGCTATTGAAGTCACATCAATTGAATTGCATCCATCAGTGAGAACAAGAAACAGAAATCTGCCTTTAGAAGTTTCAGCCTTGAACAAAATCACTGACTGATGTAGACTGGTGCCACTGACTTCCATATACTTTTATGGCCATAAGAGCCCTTCATGAGTTTCTAATCTGATTTTATGCATAACGTTACCATAACCTCTGGCTGAATGAGAGATAAGCACTAACATACCTGGTCTTTATTGAAAGATTTCAGATTTTAGGAAATCTAGCACAAGTGGCTCTAATAAGTATGACTACTGGCAAAAATATGCATCCTACTTCAGCTTTGATTTTATCTGACTTCAAATTCCAGCTATGTCATTGAGCTAATATTCTTCACAATGGAGAGGTTTGCCAAATTCCTTACAATATATTGCTCAGCACACAAAAGACAGTAGTTCCAAACTTTTTATACAGACAATCTTACCCTGAAAAAATAAACAGAGCTCTTTGAAGACTCAGTACCATTTCTAGGCACTCAGGAGCCCATGGCTCAATATTCATGTGCTGCCAGAGATAGAAGAGATCACCTTTTCTCTCCTTGTTCCTTGCCATACACTTCCAAGTTTTACAGAAATAGATGTTATAATTCTACATCTGCATTCTGATGAATAGCAATGTAGTAGTTCAACTGGCAGCAGACAAAAAGTTGGAAAGCAATTTATGATCGCAGTCACCCTAAAGCTTCTTCTTAGAGCTAGAGTGACTTGTGAAGAGATGCAGGAGGTTTTTATATGTGGCTCAGTCATTAAAAGCATTTTGGCAGTCCTGTGTTCCCACCTAATAATATCCATCATTTTCTCCTATGCAGTTTACTGAGAAGTCTAGTCCTGTATGGACACTTACTAGTATGGCCTTTGTACCGTGTACCAACTTTATTAGCAAAGATTTTCTATATTCCTTTCAAACTTTTGGAAAGAATAGGCTGTAACAGAAATTTCTGAGATCCCTTGCAAATGACTGCGTACAGTGATGACTCTTTTTAGCTGTTCTATTTTAAACTAAGTCAGTCCATTTTTGATCCAGTAGCTTTATTCTAGTGTTTTCCCACAAGACTAATTTTTGACTATGCAGATTATGGTCCATTAAAAGTTCTTGATGGTTAAAAAGAAAGAAAAGAAGAAGAAAATCTGTGAACTCAAATGAGCTTGTCATCTCTATGTTGACTCACTTTCTCAGACTGAGAGAAAAGAAACAAAAACAGTGGAAATGGAGGAATGGTGGGAAACAGAAGAAGTGCCATTCATGCTGCTGCAAAGATGGTGAAAACCTCCTGAAATGGAGCGTCTAAGAAACAGAGAGATGGGACATTGCAATGTTGTGAAAGAAATGAAAGACCTGGCAGGTATAATACATTTGGTCTACAGAAGCAAGAAGGGAGCATGGCTACAACATATTTGGTCGTTATAGATTTCATAGTGAAAAAAATGTAAAATGGTACTCAAACAATTCTTTAAAAATACAGATGTTTCTAGTCTGCATTTCTTTCACACTTGTGATTCAGTTACTTTTGAAAAAGGTAGTTTCTTCATGCCTCTGGCTTGAATAAAATGTCTGAAAGAGGTTTCTAAAGCACTTGTAAGGGCCCCAATTCACATCTCGTTAGAGGCTGATCACAGATTTTCAACAATCATAGGGAACATTGGACATCAATAGCAGCATGCTATTATGAAAAAGACAAATAACATAATGTAAAAATTTTACCTCGTTTTACCACTATTCTCCTAATCTAGTAATATCTATATCTATCTGCCCTGAGTTTTAAATAAAAAAAAGAAAAAGAATGACTTTAGTTTTTTTTTCCATTCTGAATTTGTGGATAATATTCAGTGATAATTTTTCTTTATTCACAATGTGAAAATGACTCTGCCTTGCCTATTTTACAATAACAATTTACTTTGAAGTGAACTACCCAGACTAATCATAAATCTTACTGTCATTCAGACATATGTGAACTTTCTTTTGAAAGCTCCATTTTTACTCATCTATTCTGGGTGGGATTACCCCAAATCTGTACTTTTTATCCTTTATCCTTTTTATGAAGGACAGGAGCTTTAAATACTTGACAAACTCTAAACTCAACTCAATTACAGTTTAACTAACTATATCACATGTTTTCCACTCCTTTTGCTTTTGTCCAGAATTAATACTACAACATCTCAGAAGGGTTTTTAGGTGACCATTTAGGTGTCCAAAGCATATGCTGAAATGAAGAAATATATATCTCAGAGAAACTCCACTGAAGAACATTGAAATTATGACTGCATTGGTGATTAAACAACAGTATCTAATCTCGTTTCAGACCTATAGCTGAAAATCATCTTTCCTAGAAGTATGCATGCCAAGGTTATTGTAAAATTATCTCAGGCACCAAAATGATGAATGGTCTCAGCATTTGTTCTAGTATGGATGCCATCCCTGTGGGGCTTCACCAAGCGGGATTTTTCATGTGGACAGACTCACATGGAGGACAGATGGGAAAGAAAGCAAAATTAGTTGATCTGTGCTAGAGCAAAAATCCATCCTTCCTTTGCTACCCAGATTGTGCACTTGCTTTTTTACAGATGTGGACATGTGTTCTTAAATTATATGATTCTTTAATATTTTGACTAGGCAGATTGATCTGCTTGTTTTATGCTGATCTTCAATTTAGTGTTGATTTGCTTTCTTGAACTTTCATACCAGCCTAATTTTAGAAATGCTAAAGAGTAAAGGTAATATCTAAATCATCATTATTATAATAAGTCTTCAGATGCATTAATAACAGCTTTAGTAGTGTTTTTAAGACAGATAGATCTTAACACTAAATAAAGCTTCTGATGAAGATGATCACTCAAGCTTAGCTTTGATAAAATATGACTAACAAGCCAGACAAATGTTAAAACAGTTTCATTTAGCAGACAGGCTGGCTTTTCAGGTCCGAGGCCTGAGCTGGCACCTTTTCCTTAACACAGATGAAGGCAATCTCACTGATGAAGATACAGAAGCTAGTGTCTTGCAGAATTGAGGCCAGTCACGGTACAGGCAGGACAACTGAGAGAAATCTGTTCTTATATATGTTCAATATTTGTCAAAGAAAAATTTTCCTCTCGTACTCGCATTGCTGTGTTTATGATAGAAAAGAAGGGAGGATTTTTAACTGTCCCTCTTTTTGCACTACAGTTCAAATCTGAAATAACAGAAAGGTTACTGAGACAAGTCAATAATGTATTTGTCTAAAATGTAGATTCTGCATTAAGCACTATTCAACTGCTTTAAATTGCCCATGATATTTAAATGTACTCTTACCTACTCACCATAATATTTTGGATGTAGGAAGTATTATATTAGCAGCTGTCTCTGAGGGGAGAAAAAGGAACAAATGCTTAGTGTATTTTTCCATTTACAGTTATCTTTTCATCAGATATCCCAGGGTGAGAGGTTAAACTTAGAAAGCCAGCAGAGATGTTAGGTTTATTAACTGTAATATAACTAACACCTTAAGAACTGATTTGTCAAAATGAATTGCAGTCAGAGTGCTCTGAGTTTTCAAACTAAATTTGTTCTAAGATAAAAGGCACTTTTTAAAGAATTGCTGTTCTTGTTCTAACTATTCCCACACATTTGCCTCCAAGGCTTTTTTTTTTTATAAATCTGATAACTTCACAGACCAGGTGCTCCAAGATTTTCAAAATAATAAATTCCAATCTGTCATTAAAAAGAGAAAAAGTTAAACAAGTTTAGAGAGCGAATTCTGTTCCAGGTGTTATTTTGAAAGTATATGCCTAATTTATCATTTTTCAGTAATAGTTACAAGTGATAAAGATCATGTAAATACTCTGTATTAGAAATAAGCTTTCATGTTGTCTGCAGATAGTACTAATGACTAAATAGACTTATTGGAGCGTGCTCCACCCACTTATGTAAGAATTTCTTGAGGGTAACACTAGAATACTTTTCTTCTAAAATACAATGCTCGCTCTGTAGAAACAAAAACAAAATAAAATCCTAATTGCAAATTTTTATAAGAACTAGAAGCATGAAAACTTTTCACAAATAACCTGCTTTGGAATGGACCTTGCATAGGTTCAGTGGGTGTGCCTACCAAGTGGAACGAAGCAATGGAAACTGCTAACAGCTTCCATATGTGACAGCCTTTAAATTATAATACCATTTTGGATACAATGAGTAGATTATTCTAAAATAGCACTATGTCACTATGTGCCTGGGTCTCCCTGTGGTTTCTCTTACTGGATTTTGTCTGTCTTACACAGGTCAAAGTTTTCCTATCTTGCTGGGTTTTTTATTAAAGCATATAATAAAACAAAAATAATAACAAAAAAAAGCTTGAATTTTGCCCAAGAGTTCTGAAACATATATATTGGCCTACCATCTGCCAGAGGGAAGACTGTGGCTATCAACCATTTTGAAGCCAGAAGCAAACTCCAAATCCTATTAAATTTAATATTCTCCACTGTTTCCAAGGTAAAGATGCACTGCTTCACTCAGTATTTCTCCATGTTTCTCCATGCATTTTCAAAAAAAAAAAAACTTTTATAGTCTTTTTTTTAGTCCCTTCCATTTCTAATCCCATAAAAATGCAGTCATAGAAATTAAGTGTCCCAAATTTGAACTTATAGAAAAGACATAGACCATTTGTTGGCCAAAGCAATGCTTGGTCTGTATAGATTCAAGAAGCAGTATATCTCTGATGGGGAGGCTTTGTGGTGTTGTGGCTGATTTTGTGTGTCTAACTCTGTTGAGTTTCAATAAATAGTGATTAAACTTAAATGCAAAGTCTTTCAGAAAGGCAAGGAAATTATTCTAAATTAATACATTTATTTTTTAGGAACTATAAAAATATAATTCTCGGAGTGAATTGTGTTAGTTCTTATTTAATGGCAAGCAGCAAAATTATTTAAGTATCTATTTAACCAAGATAAATGAATCAGTATTTTCTTGAAACTAAGAATAATTATCCAAGTTAGTATGTAAAAATTACACTAACAAAAGATATTAGTAGTAAATTTTTTTACTTCTTACTTAGACAGCATAAGTAGCTGTGCCTTTACTTTTCTAGTTTTGTAGAGTATATAAGATACTTTGCATCTTTTCCCCTTTACTTTCCCCCTTTGCAGCAGCCGAGTTTTGAATACTCTATATCAATATTGCATTTCTTAGAATGCACTGAAAGATTCTTTAAAGCTGAGAAATATTGTGGCATTATGGCATTATGGCATATTATTTTGCCATAGTATGTTATTCAAGAAAGATAAAGAAGAGAATGGATGACTAATAGTATCAAAAAATCTTTATTTTATAACAGCAAAGAGGAGAAAATGGTGGTACTTATCTTAAGCACCAGAGAGCAGCACCATCTAAGAAGTGTGATTGAAACCTCTTCCCTTGAACCCCAAACTTATTCTAGATGAAACAGTACATTCTCTCACTTCTTTTGGAGTTACAGATTACTTAATTCTCCTTTAGATGGCTTTACTAGCTGATATATAAAAATACTTTGACAATTTGCCCATGTTTTGCCACCTTGATAGATCTCCAATACATTTATTTTTGGAGGAGTATTAGTATTCCCTGTTTACTCACCGAAGCACATGATTAGTGCAGATTTACCACTATCAGGAAAAGGATTATCAATGTAAGTCCAGCTTCTTACCCCAGGTAGATGAGTTAGTGGTATCTGGCTCTTAATTGTTTTCTGTTTATGATTTACAAATACCAATAATGTCAACTTAAAGACATTGTTGTTCTTCTTAGGAACAGCTCAGCAGGACCCTGTAGCCCTTTTTGAGAAGGGCCTAGGAGTGCAAAAGTCTAAAAAATGTGCAGTTACCCTCAGGAAAAAATTGCAATGCAAAAAGCATTGGATGGTACAAGTGACATTCCAGTAAACGAGGTGAACTTGTGTCATCACTCTGCTTTGCCTCAGGGATATTTCTGCCACAGGAGTAACAGTTAGTTGCAAGGAGAGCCAAGCAGAAGAGAGACTGGGCCAGCTCATGAGATGTTCCAGATCCAAGCCTCAGGCAGTCAGAAGTTGTGGTCAAAGGAAACTCGTGCTAAGTAATGAATTTGTTCCACTTTTTTTTTTTTTTTTTAGATTCTTCCAGGGAATGCATAAAAAATGCTGGAAGGACAATAAATATTGTCCTTGACAGATCTCTCTTCTGTCTCTGGATTACCAATATCTTTAAAATTGAATTTGACTTAAATATCTCTAGTGCCCAAATATGCTTGCAGCACCTTTAGTTGATCCATGCCCTTGTAGTATCTATGTACATGCCTATGTGTCTATCTATGTGCAGATGCTTAGTAAAACCCAACCCCAGTTCTGAGCCATCCAAGTCATACTGTCAGTAGTATTCAGAAATGGGCTTGCCAAAGTCATCAGATTATCTGGTCTCCAAATAAAATAAGCAAATACACAAAAATGCTTAGCTGAAGTTCCCTCAAGCACTTTTACCTCACATAACCAGCACTTTGGAATGATCCCACTGACCTTGGCAGCATATTTGAACATGGCTGAACAGTTCCTAAGCAATTTTTCCAATGAATTAGGCACAAACAGGCATGTGTCATCAGGCACACATGCAGACATTTCTGCCTCCTTTTTCCCCTTAAAAATTAATAATTTCTCACAATAACCAGGCAGAGAAATGCCCTAGTGTATTGCTTGTCAGTGTTTCATAGATTTTAAACCTACTTAGCACAACTTCTAGATGTTCTGTAAGCATCACAGAGCTCTGTTATGACCTGAGATCAGCTATCAAATGCATTCAGCTTCTGACACTCCTCCTCTCTACAGAATTAACATAAACTGGATGTGCAAATTAACCGTCCATAGTACAATTACCAAAGATGGAAAACATAAATATTTAAAAGCACTGATATTACATATTAAACTCAGTCATTGACACACGTAAAAAATTCATTAATGAAAACAGAAAATAATGATAAATATAAGAGATTTACCTGTTAATGATTTGTAATATGCCTTATGACACTATACAAAATCTATCCCATTGCTACACCCTCACAAAGGTTTTCAAGCTCTTATCACCAGATGATTCCATAATTCTTTCTGTGGCCACTAGGCTACCATATAGCTTTACCTCAGCGTTTTTCTCTAGTTGGGAAGTCAGTGCTACATTGATATTGCCTCACTGATTCTTTTCTGCATCATACCTTGCTTAACAATTGGCCGTTCTTGTTTCATGTACATACCTCTGCCCAGTGGTCTGCCCAGTGGTTATATGAAAATGAAATAAATAAAATAAAGTAAAATAAAATAAAATAAAATAAAAGTATTTTGAAAACTTTGGGAGAAGGCTAAGGGAAAATGAACAATTTTTTATTATAAGAAAGTACCTCAGCCATAATTCAACTGCAGCTTTCAGTACACATCTTTTTTGTATACTATATTCAAACTGACTCCAAACATAGGCAACTATCACTGTGAGATTCACCACTTATCTTGTTCCTTTACGCTTTCCTACACAGATCACATGATCCAAGAGCCTTGCTTTTTCTTTTCTTTTCTTTTTTTTTAAAAAATATCTTTGGACTGACATAAAATACTCATCCCAAATCACACAAAATATAACATGAGCTCCAGCTCTATGTTTTCATCTACAGATACCAGGACAAAATAGCACAAAGATCAGTGCTATTGTCCCAGTTTACAAAGAGGAAGACTGAGGAAAAGAAACAGGTTAACTCAGTACACCAGTAGTAGAGCCATAAGGTGAGTCCATGTCTTCCAAATCATGGCCTGTTCCCTGGTCACTAAAGCATATTGCTATACAAACCAAACAAGCAACCTGAGCCTCCAATCAATTACTATAGCCTCAGCTGAAACTACATATATGCTACATATAGATTAGAAACTACATATAGATTATGAAATAGATTCATAATAGATAATTAATGATGATCTCTTCTTCTCTTATATTATTTATGATTGATAGTTTATATAGCACAGTTTTCTTGGAGCTTAGAAATCATCCAGCAAAATTTAGGAGTAATAATAAATCAATATTGCTTTTAAAGATGATTGTCTAAACACATAGAGAATTTTATGTTACCATTAAAATAGAACTATGCTATTTTACTTAATAGCACACAAAGTCAACAAAAACAATTCCAGTTTCCTTCAAACATTTATTTGCAAGCACTTTATTTTGTAAACATGGGACAGTAAGCTAGTAAAATTATCTGCTCCAAATGCTGCTATTCCTTAACATAAGTAAATACAAGCAATTAACTATTTGTATAGGTTTTATTTAGAATTAAGAGAATTGGGAAACGTGAGAGCAGTTGAAAACACAATTTCACAGGGGAAAAAAAAATGAAGCTATTTGATGTTCATTTCAGTCAGGTTTGATTGTTTGTTTTCTCAATTGCAATGAATGCCCTGTTATGATCACATGAAAAGTTATTAGAGCAAAGAAGAAAGGTTTGTAGGTTTATTTTTTCCAACAAAAGTTAGGAAAATTAAATAAAATAAAAACAAATGGAACATAAAATTTGTAAAGATAGTACATATTGCAAATGAATTTTAAGCTTTAAGCTTATTTTTAAAAGGAAATTTAATAGAGCTATGCTGTTAGCTATTTGAAAATTGGGGAAATGATACTTAAAATATGATGGGAATGTTCGCAGATTTTTTTACCTGAGCTACAACACAAATAACTAGTTATTATGCTAGCTTTATTTGCAATCAGAATGAGCTAGAGGATAATATTATTCAAATATAATAACTCAAAAAACTGTTGCCTTTCCAAAATATCACAAGGAATAAATGAAATGACGTTAGACTGTGGGATTTTAAAAGCAAAATATGATCTCATGTTCACTTTGTCCTTAATTCCATCACAGAAACCTTACAATTGAAATGAACTACATTTCATTCACAGTGAACTCTAACACAATTCTGAATCCCCAGATTACTTTTTGTCATTATATGTTGATACTCAGTATCAAAATGATACTGAAAATAAGAAAGTTATTCTCCTCAAAGTGTAATTAAAAAGATTGTAAAGTCAATCTATTGTTACCATATCAAAGTATTAATGATAGTGAAAAGCTGAATTTGATGTGACAGTTACCATGGTGACTACAGTTTTCAATGCACACTAGTTGTATAAAAGCTGTTGATACATGAGACCTTACTCTGATATCCGTACAACGTATATTCACAAATAATTGTTCTTTTACTTTCATGGTGAGATCTTTTAAGAGACTTGTAGAAAGAACATAGAGAACCAAAGAGAAGAAAGAATAAAATTTAATTTCATTGCATTGTTAATTTCATTGTTTTTATGCATTGCATTTCTCTAGATTCTTTATGTTGAAGCAAAATTTGAGGTTGAAATACATTTTTTTTCCTCATTACCCCTCACAGACTTTTTACTCAGGCTGAATTTTGCTTTGGACTTTCCAGTTTGAGGATAATTATAATTCAATCATTTACAGAAAAAATAACTTGTGCAAATATGTAGAATCAAGAAATTATAGCCATTTGATTTGTCATGCATATAGCATACAGTTTACAGTACTTTTACTTCTCCAAAAATGTTCTATACAGAAACAAAAAAGGTGAGATTAATGAAACAGAGACCTGAAGTAGGTTCTTCTCTGAGGAGAAAGTAGACACAAGCCTATATAAGAAGTGCTATATTCTCTACCTGTGTGAAGAGTTTCTCTATATCTTGCCTCACCTGGAAGAATCTGGCATATTCTTTTGGTTGATATGCCTCTGCGTCTTTGCTTCAAAGACTTTTTTTTTTCTTTTTTTCTTTTTTCTTTTTTCTTTTTCTAGAATGGGGAGGGAGGAATGGGAAAACTTATACTTGTCTACTCTGAACCAGATGTAGGCTGGAAACACACCCAGATCAGAGAGCTCCGAATTAGTTTAGTCATAGCTATTGAGGTCACATCCCTTCCAGCTTTTCTGCACTGCCTGAAACTAACTTTATCTGTGGTAGACCATATGGTCTACCTCACATTTAGATCATACTAGCTGCATGTTTCTGCAGTGTAGCAAGGAAGTGGACGAATGAGGGAAATGTTGGTGATAATCAGGACAGCAACTGGACAGCCCCAAACTAATTTCTGGAGAAGTGGCACTTTCAGGTATAACTACTACTACCCCAAGGAAAAGATGTCTCTATACTGTCCCCAAATGACTCTTTCCTAAAGGCTACATTGCAGAGCAGTGTGTCAGGTTTCAATCTGTGCAATGATGAGGGGAAGGCATAGGACATGTTTTTTGAAAGAAAAGCATTTTAAAGTTGTCAGTTCTTATTGCTGTCTCTCTGGAGCTCAAAACTTCCTGGGATGCTATGCCATGGCATTGCACACATTGGCATTTCAAGATCTTCATATTATGGTTTTATTTTATGGTTTTATGACCATTTATTTTCACATAGTCCCTAATCTTTATTTATTGGGAGAAAGAAATATCAATATTTCTCAATTTCTTCACTTTATATATAAGTATTTAAAAAGGTAATATGTGCCAGATATGAGTTCTTGCCTGTTAAGGACTTTAATCTTTCTGCAAGTAGTCATGGCACCATTTTTTCTTTATAGAGGCAAAACAAATCTTTCATGATGACTTCAGATGTAGAGAAAAAAAACAGCCCCTACTTCAGGCAAAGAAGGGGTACCATGTTCCCACTATGTAGAAGGTAGAATTATCAGGCCAGACTGCAGTTAATAAGGGACTCCCTTTGCAGGGTCACCAAAGGTTCCTCTTCAGGTCAGTGCACAGTGAATTATGTAGAAATCTATGTCATCCTCCTTTATTTTTCTTGCCTTTGCCCAAGAATACCCAGACTACATATTGGTCCCAATTCACTCTTTAAAAGTTAGATTAAAATCCTACCTTGGCAAGTAGCTTTTCTTTAGTGATTAGTGTCTTCTACTGTTAAGAATTCCACACAGGTACACACAGTTGTGTACACTTGTGGATACAGAAAGTTTTCATTCCAGTTGCAATCTCACTGGTAATACTTATGGCTACCTACAATAACATTACAGATCTTTTCTTTCTTTTAAAGACTCCTGACATTCACATTATGCAAAGTTCTCTTACAAGCTTTATAATAGAAAAGCCATTACAATCTTTCAGGTATAGTCTGCCACAAAACAAAACAGTTGTATATTCTGAGAACTTGGAAGGCACTGTGATTGTTTCATATTTTGGCAGGCTTGAAAGTTCAAATATATAATTGAAAATTTTAAGAAAGGCATTTGCCACTTCCCTGCGGCATCCTGTAACTTGAATGTCATTGGAAAAATGAGAGTCAGTAGCCACTCAAGCTACTATTGATGCCACAACTGTCTAAACATAAGGTATTCCCTTCTGTAGATTGGTCAAAATACCATTGGGAGTTATTGGAAAAGGTGGCCATTTTATTAACCGAATATTTAAATAGTGCTGAAAAAAATAAAAAGACAGTAAATTTTATAGAAGCAATTTAATTTCTTGCAATGTATGTTTGAAAGTTAATGAGATGGTAACTATAAGATTTTTGGAGCAACACAAACATTGTATGGCAGACATTTTTATATATATATGGCAGAAGAGATGCAAAAATTTCACATTATTTCTAAATTCAAGAATTTTGCCTTCAAATTTGAATTCATAAGATGTGAGAATATGCTCTATATGCTTCCTATAAAACAGAACTTATGCTCTGCACAAAGAGAATTAAATGGGAAATTAAATCAAACCTTAAGTCAGAAGCACTACAATAACGAGCTTATATTTTCCCCTTATTTCCTCCTTTTTCTCAACTTCTTCCTGAAGTTCTCAAAGGAAGCAAATAAAAAACACATTATAGTAAATCTTTGTGTTCTGTTAGCTTCTGTTAGCTGGACTTCTCAGTGTATGCATGCCAAGCATGTCCTGTATTATTCCTGTTTTTGCATTAATCCAAATACACTTTCACAAACCATCAGTACACGGAATTTCATGACACCATCGCACCTGGACAGCAAAAAGGCCAGGAACTGAGTAGACCTCAAAACTGAACTCTCTTGTTTCTTTGTTCCTTCAAGTCGGGAATAAAATGCATTACAGAGATTGTTCATCAGTCTTCCTCTCTCTTTTGTACTGAAAAGAGACATTTCTCCTTCAGGATTACCCGCATAAAAAAATGTATAATAAAATCCATTACAAATCAGAAATATACATATCCTGTCTCCTCATAATGACATTCACACTTACAATTCTTCCTATCAGAAGCAGTTTTATTTGCTTTGCTCACAGTATTTGCAGAGCAGAGGACAGCTAACCAAGAATTACAAAAGCTAGTAAATTTTGTTTGGACTCTTAGAATGAGAACAATTTTTAATATAAACTCAAGCTCAAGTGTCTTCTGATGGCAAGCCAGCTTTTTTATTATTATTATTTGTTTGTTTTAATAGTAAAATAAATTAAATACAACAAAGTTTAGTACAGAAAAGGGACCCTTATTAAAACAAAATGGAACTTCATCTGTCTCTGACTGTTTGAACCTGAGGCTTCTCCCAGGTGCTAGTAATATATTGGCAGCCAAAGTAAAGGCAAAAGTTCAAGGAAACACTTCTGCACTTTTAAAAATCTAACAATCAAAACTTCCAGTTACTGTTTTGAATAAATGATGTATAGTCATCTTTCTTAGGAACAGTTATCTGTCAAGGATATTTTGCTAAGAGCCCACCTCTTGAAAAATCTGTAATTAAATCTGTTAATCTGTACCTAGGTTGTGAACTGGTAGTGAAATATAGCTCTCCTTTCCATTTACAGCTGAGAAATATTTTGCATGATCTTAATCGCAAAGCAGCAATCACTCAGCTTTGGGAAAGGACTCAACTTCTGGGCTCTAATGCACTCCTGATTCACTTTATCTTTCTTTTAGCTTTTGGTGCTGTGATTCCTATTACGTTGCAGTCCAGCAAGAATTCTGTCTTAGCTCACACTAACTAGCCTTCAACAGTAGCCACAATTTGGTCTGTGATATTTATTTTTTTGTTTTTGTATACTCATTTCAGAATTCTTCTCTAAGATTAAAAAATACATATTCTCACTGAATAAAAAACATCTATTTAGAACATTTTGTTGCAGATTGTAAGTGTTCTTTTTAGGAAAAAAAAAGAATAAAAGGTTACATAATGCTGCGCACAATCTAGTATTTTTAAAATCCCCACAGGACACACTGAACTAGCAGAACTGAAAATTATGCATCAATGAAAATAAAAATCTTTGGAAATATTGTTAGTTTACTGATACATGTTGCTTCTACTTTCAAATGGCCATTTTCACTATTTAACCTAGATGATTTTATGACATTTTCACTAGAAAATTTATCTTATTTAAAAGAATAATTTTAAAAAAATGTAATTTTTTTCATGCAGAGATCAAGTTGTAATGTGAATGCTGAGTGTCTAATAAATAAAGGTTTGATTGGATTAAGTTTTAGAAAGGTATAAAACCTCTCTATACAGTTCCTGTTAAGTGTAAGATATTCATTGGAGATTTTAGTTTTGTGTTAAATTTTTATTTGCTTTTTAAATACAGTTTGCACTGTATTAGCATCCAGCGATCTCAGTCCAAATTCTGACATTATTGTACTCATTTCTGAGAAGTGGTTCCTTACATGCCAGTATAGCTAATTTGCATGACATTAACATTCAGCTTCTATGAACTGGAAGAATTACCCTCACAAAAATAGAAGGGAGCGAGGCTGTATACAAAATATAACAGATTAGAAAGGGAGAAAATCTAGACTTAAGTGGAAAACTGCTACAGTATATTTCACATTGATTATATATAGACTAGTATTCAAGCATGATGATCTGATTTGAAATGATTTTTCTATTTTTTTAATTAAACGCTTTGATTAGCAGGCAATAAGAGAGACAATAATAACTGTGATGAAGAAGAAAACGAACTTTCTTTTTCACATTTATTGGGCTGATACCTTGTGATTTTTCCCCATTCTTCTATCTAGCAAATGACATTTTTTAAAAAAAAAAAACCAAAAACAGAATCATAATGTAGAATATATCCCAGAAGAATGGATTATACTTTGACAAAGTTCTAAGGAGACTTTGCTAACTATTACCATTTTAATCACTGAGTACTGCTTTAGAGACTCCATGAAGACAATCAACTAAATCAAGAAAAGAATTTCCCGTCAAATTGCAGATATATCCATAGGCAAAAAAAAAAAAAGGATTAAACTAAAACATGCTTCCAAATTCTTGTAGTTAATCCCAATTTATCTGACAATTATTTAATTTCTTTTTGGTGAGAGTAATTCTCTCAGTTCAGATAATGCATTGAAATAAATTTTCAGATCTGGAAAGATGGATATTGAATTTTCTCTAGCTGACCAAGGTAGGAAAATGCTATTTTAACAATAACAAAGACTTAGTTCTTATTTATATAAGGTTGATGAACCCCACTCTAGCAGCATGAAAAAAAATATTAAAGGCATATAGGCTCTTTAGTACCTGAGGTAGCTTATTCCTTTATTTTCTAGAAAAGAAAATGGGAAAAATTGGGATTCCTTTTTTTAATTAAGTAGATTAACTTCTAGTCACCTGTATGAGAAATGGAAAAAGTTGTGTAGCTAATCTCTAATACAACTTACTTTTCCCTATTTTCCAAACATTTTGTGGAAGGAGAGGTTTGCCCAAGTAAACACAGACATATTAGATGCCCTTCTTTCCAATATACTGAATGAGAAAATAAAATATTTTAAAAAGTATTCTAATGCTCTGAATTCTTTCAAGAAATGATTCATCATTCAGATTCTTGCTCATGGGTTGACCCAGTTTCCTTGATATAACTCTACCGATAGACCAGTCAATAGATAGAGAAAACCTTCCTTTCTTTAAAACCTGGAAGAAGTTATCTTTATTTGTGCAGGGCGGTTGAATGCCACACTTAATATACCCTGAAGACTTACTCTTGAGATCCAAGACTTGATTATGACTACAGGAATCAGTTGAACCTAATAGAGCTCGAATGCTTATTTTTAAAGATAATTTTTCTAGTATTTATTAAAAACTGCCATAAATATTGTGCTTTCCTGTCATGTGCTAACCATGTAACACAGATATGAAAACTTCTGTCTTGTGGGAAGGAAGAGCACAGTATAGTGGATGGTGCTCCTTTGTGCGGCATCACAGATAAGGCCTCAGAAGCTGCTTGGGAAAAATCAATTTGGAATTCAATCAGACAAAGAAAACTGTAGCATATTTTAAAAGTTTTTCTACTAATAAAATTTACATTTAGTCAACCTCTAGTTTGTTTTCTTACAAACTAAGAAAAAAAACATTTTGAAAAAGAGGATATAAATATATTTATGGAAATTTTTCTGAAAAATATGGAGAATTTTTGAAATTGCTTATTTAATTTGGTCACTGTCTCTACTATACCAAGCTGTTCGCATTACTGCACCTTCAACCAATACTTTGGCCCTAGGAATATGAATGTTACCCATGAAGTATTAAAGACATGGCAAAAAAGTAAGTAGTAAAAAAAAATATACATAAAAATAATAAAATAAATAAAAATAAAAAGGCACAATCATCAAATAAATGTTAAAGTTCCAAAAGTGATTTTAAAAAAATCTACAAAGAAAGGGAGGCTAAGACCATTTTTATGAAATCAGTTGAACAACTTATTTCTCTTCTCTCTTCCCGGGTGAAAGAGGATAAAATTTGAAATTAATGTTATTTAAAATGAATGTCATATTTTGGTTTAAAAAAAAAACAGTATATGCCAAATAATGATGAAAGTGCAAATATGAAGGAAGGTAGAGTTTGTGGGGTTTTTTTTCTCTTTTTTTAATATTGAAAAAATGCATTTTAGCAGTATAACCGGGAAAGAGGATATTTCTTTTGTACAATGCATTTCATTCCAAAATAAATGCTGTAAATGATATTTCTTCAAAAAAAGCTGAAACTAAGCAGCTGGGTTGTAGCTGCCTGTTTGTCCTGGCTCCTGCTTTCTGTGTTTAAAATCAAATGATGTTCCTTTCAGAGAAGAGATTGCCTTGCTCCAAGGCTCCCAAGCACATGCTTGCGACAAACATCCTGGGACAAGGTATTTGAAGTACCATTTACGCAAAGAAAGAAGCATAAGGGATGATGGAAAGAAGATGGTTCTCCAGCAGATCTAGAGAACTATCTAGAGTTTTCCAAAGCAAGGGACCTACAGTTGGCTGATAAGCTGAACTTGCAGTATAGAAACACAGATAGCAGGGCTTCTTTTCCACCTAATAGTTGAGCTCATATACTCATAAATACATACACACACATGCATATAATGTACATAAACATACGTATATGTATATATGTATGTATTTTATACATTATATAAAAACACACACATTAAAATTAACTTATACTTACCTAATGTCCAGTTCCTGATAGGTTTTGGTATTGAGAATTTGAAAAAGATGGACTGAAAACTTTAATGAAGCAGAATACTTCCCAATAATAATACTTCTCAGGCTGTAGTTTGGAAACTATTGAAATGAATGCCATGAAGAAGGTCAGGTCAACTTAAAATACAACTAAAAGCTTTGACTATTTCATTTGCATTAAATATATTTGTTGATCCTGGTTATAAAAAGTCTCAGGGAGTAGCTATGCCTTAATAAGAACCAGTGTTCACCAATAAGTTTTACAATTTCTGAAATATTCCTGTGGTTAAAGAAGAAAATTAGTATCCCACATCTTTCAAGCAGAATTCTTTAGATAAGATTTAGGTCTTTGGCAGTTGGAATTTTTCCGGCTAGTAAATGATAAGCAGTTGACTTTAGTGCTTATTACTGATGGATTAGTTGTTTTCTCTTTAAGCAAATCAATTATGGATTTTTTATTTTTTTTTTTGCTGTGAAAATATTTTAATGGTCTGTGCAAATCTAAGAGTTAACTATGGAAGACACAATCCCATAGTAATTTATTCAATTTTTTTTCAGCACTTTTGATTCCAAAATCTTTGAACTCAGAACTGCCAGATGGACCTTCCTTTTTCTGGAAAGGATATTGCTAAACCCTTTTTAATTCTTCAGGCTTCCTTGACCTACCATCCTGTTCAGAAGAAAATGACATTTTGATAAGTGCAATCTGCACTTTTTTATTGACCACCTATGTATCTCAATATTTGTTTTATCTTGGTTACACATCCCAACACTAGATTGCTAATACAGACTTGAAACACGCAGTCTAACAGCACACAGATTCGTTATATCCAAACAGAACGGTCTTACACTTGTTAGATCATTTTGCACTAGCATTTATTACTGGAAATGAAAAGGCACAGGATAAAGTAGCTAATTCTAACAGATCAGGAAAAAAGCGGGAAGGTTGGACCAGATGATCTCTAGAGGTCCCTTCCAACCTTATAGATTCTGTGATTCTGTGAAAAAAAATAGAGTAATATTCCATATTTAGAGAGTAATAATCCCATGTCTGTTAATCCAGATTTAGAGAGTTCCGTGATCTAATTAGATTTAGTAGTTCTGATTAGCTACTCTCAATGCCATCCAGAATGGAAATAAATACAGATGACCAACCATCAGTACTTCTGAAAATTCTGGTATTGGCTTTTTCACTTTGTCTTTAGAGACAATCCTTGAGGCTTGTCTTTTTAGGCACATCTTTTTTAACAGCAATATATAATCATCTCCAAGATTGTAGTATCTTATCATAAATGCAAAGGTTTTCCTACAATAGAAACTATTTAGAGGAAAAGTTGCTGCTTTTGTGAATCAGCCACATATTTGCCATGTGTAACATTATCTTATATTAGCACATTCCTTTAAGACGTTAGATGTGAGTTTGAATAACTTTGAAGAGGAATGGTAGGAAGCCTGTTCTTCACATTGTGGGTGACTATTCCTATACAGAAAGGAAAGAATCATCACTAGTTCCTCTTTCTCTCCCGAGAGATCCACTGGACTTTGCAGATCCACTATACATTTTGCCAAACAGAGGAATCCAGAGGAATTTGTGTTGGATGTTGATTGTAATGAACTTTGCTGTATGCACTTTTTGTACCTTGACCCATCTTTCTTGGACTGACAGGAGATGCCTGCTATTAGGCTTTATGTTAGTCCTGCCTTCATAATGTTAGAGTCAAGAAATAAGAGATAAAGACCACTATGGTCTGCACAGCAATTGACCATCATATGTTCTGCTCATCTACAAATCCTGAAGGCCAGACTAATAACAGTATATGATTGATAATTACATCTGTTCTTGCTCTTCCATTTGCTTATTCAGCAGAAAGTGTCTTGGTTGTCTGTGAAAACAGGGATAGCTTACTTTTTACATGCAGCCACACATGTTTTCAAAAGTATTATTTCTCCTACTAGAAGGCTATATCTTTCTGATGAAGTCACAATACAGAATCTGTTTTTTGGATTTCACACACTTCTCACAAGAACGACTTTCTATTATCTTTTATTTTCTATTAACTTTTGTTTTCAGTCTTAAAATGGTTTTAAAAGACTCTTAAAGTACTTTTTCTTCTATATAGTGCAGTGGCTTCACTACACTTAAATGACTTAAGATATCTCTATACAACTTTGACTTACCTATTAGAAACAAGTGGTGCAGGTTGATATAGGCTTTTAGGACTTCAAAACAATCTTCTCTAAATCAGATTGAACATTAAGACTAGCCACCTAATTTATCAAAATGTACAATCAAAAATTGCAGTTTATCAAATACTAAGAGCAAATGTTTTCCTATAGCTCTCTTCATAGTCCTATTAAGTGAAAGTAGGCTTCTTTTACTTTGTTTAATATATATAAATAATAAATAATAGAGTCTGCTTATACCTTTCTTAACAGCATCTGTAACAATCCTGTAGTGATGAAAACTGCTATCATCTGCAAACACATATAACTGACATCATTTTATGAACTCCAAAGCTCTGCTTCAAAGCATAACTAAATGTCTACGAATATTGCCGTCTTGCACAAGTAGACCCGTAAGTTGCGACTGGAGGAAAATTTGGAGTATATTTATTACTATTTAAAAAATTGCACAATCCACGAATAGATCCAAAACAAAGTTTAAAATAATTAGACACTTAAAGCAGGATTTATGGAAAAGATAGCTATGTCTTCATTTGTAGAAGAGTCTGTAGAAGAGCTACCCAAAAACTTACATGCTCCTGGCCAATAGACCCATGTATGGTAAAGGATGATCTTTAATTAGCTAGCCATGCATATATGCAATGCCATCCTGTTATGGGGATTTCTTCAGACAGCTTATATACTCATTACAGGCTTTTCCCCATGGCTAGTCCAGAAACCCATGTTTCATTTGACATGTGGTTGATTCAGCTCCTAATTCATTCTACGTGTTAAACAAAAAAAAAAAAACCCAAGAGCTAAAAAAGACTGCTTCATATAGAGATCCAAATTCCACAGATCAGCAACCTAAAATGTAAGCACCTACTCCTTAGTACTTTAGAACGTAACTTAGAACGTTAATGAATTAGGCCATAAGGGACTTGCTCAAGTTCATACAAGAAGTCCATGTCACTGATTGAAATTGTCTCTTAATGTTTGGGCTTTACTAGACACAGAATTTATTTATTAAAATCTACAACATCAAAGATTTCACTCACAGTGATACATCTATGCTCAACAGCAGTTATCACATTAGTTTTATATATACAAGGAAGGCTAGAAGGGTTTTTGAAGTATATCACTAGCATATATGACCTTGAAACATGACTTCCTTAGGAGAAAAGAATATTCCTTGAAGTCTTCAGGAAATCTGCTGAGTATGACAGTTGCTAAAGAGTTTATGATGAGAATTCCTCATTTCTGAACTGGGAACCACCAAGCTTTTTTCAGATTTTTCCTGCTCCCATTATTCCCCAGATGTCTCTGTCCTGGATTTTCAAGTTTACTACCATTAGGTTATGAAGTTCTTTCTTTTTCCAAAGCTTCTGCTTTTGAGTACTAGCGTCAGACTAAGTTACTGACTAGATTTTTTGCTAGCCGAAATAAATGCAAAGGACTGAGATTCTATCCAAAATATTTCATGTTGCGTGAAGTAGTAGTGTGAGAAAATTCTGCTTTTCAATCTAACAAATTCCAAAAATGAACGGCTTCCTGTGAAGATCCAACAAAAGAGAACTAGAGAAAACAAGGAGGAATATTAGATAAATGTTATGAATCATGCCTAAATATATATAGTTTTGGAGACGTGGCAGAAGCATATGTGAATATATATATTGTCTCTGTCTTCCCTACAGGAATGCTAGCACAGCTTAAAGGAAATCTGGATTTGGCTGTGCCTTTGTCAGCAAAATTTCCTGAGAGAACATTCTGAATATCAAGTTCAAAATTTTTTCACATTGGATAGGTGAGATTTTTTTCACCTCTTTTAAAGTTCCTTCACTTTCTACATCATTCTAAAATAGTTACTGAAATAGAGAAAGGCCCTCCAGTTCAGTGTCTGAACTGTGAGTCTCAGTTGTTGTTCTATCAAATACTTAATACTGAAGCTGTAGCATCTACTTCATTATCTGGATGTTTCTACAGGTACCGTGTTGAATATGGCTCTAGATAATTATTCTATCATGCATTTGTACCTGGAATTCTTAAGTAATGTTTATAAAAAATAAGTGATGATCATTTTGACTTGCAAATTTCAACTATTTTACATTTTAGCTTTTCTTTACTTTTTGCTTTGAAATAGGAAAACATATGCAGGTTTTTTTTTGTTTTTTTTTTTTTTTTTTTTAATATCCAGGTACTCAGATGGACATATTTCTTGTTAACCTATAGAAATAAGTGTCATTGCACAGTATGCCAAAGAAGTAAATGATAAGAAAAAATGTTAAGTAGTTGCTTCAATTATTTTTCTTCCCACTTGCCATCCTTTGTCACCAAAATAAATGATAAAAATATCTTCATAAATCTTCAGGCTCCATAAGTTTTTGGCACAGTAAAATAGTTTAACTTGTTTGATAAAACACTCTTTGAGTTTAGAAGCCCTGTCATTAGTCTTACCAAGGAGTTGCACTCTGTATTATTACTCACACATATATACCCAAAAATATCATTTTGTTTTAGCTTGCTCTAATAAAATAAACCTCCTATTTAGTTTTCTTCACCACTAATTAGATATAATACTTTCCTCAACATTTTGAGAATCATAATTACATAAGATTAAGGAAATTGAGAGAATGTTCACAGGAAAAATAAACACACAATTCAATGAGAATTTTCTTTGTGTCAGGTAAATAAACTCCATCCATCTACACATCCAATCAAATTCTCTCAATATCAATGAAAAGACTGTCATTTGCTTCAGTAGCTTCTGGATCAGACCCAGCCAATTCCCCTAAAGTCTATTCAGGATTTGAGCTAGGTCAGGATATAGCTGATTAAATTAGCATTAGGTTATGAGAAACTACTCTCTATTACTACAAATTACTTGTCAAATGGCCAAGCTTTACTACTATTAATTAAGTCAGTAGTGTTACATGAGAGTTTCTTTCTATTAATAACGGTAATTATGACCTTAGGACCCAGTTTTGGCTTTCAGATACCCATTGCCATTTTCTGCAAACAGACATTAGGTGACTCTTCATCATCCTAGTTACTACCTGCTTGAGCTGGGCATGATCAAATCCTTCATCATGATTTTTTTTTCCTGGATTATGCATTTGACTGTGTTGGACCATCACAGGTATCCTGTTCATTATGAGCATTGTCCATCCCAAAAGATATTTGCTGTGAACTTCCAGGCTACTGGATTTAGTGTTCATATTTAATACACATTACAAAACTTCAAGCTTGGAATTTAATGCTATGTCTATACTTCTAGCTTAAGCCCAGCTGTCTATGTTTGGAACTGTGTTTGACTTTAAAACACTTTTCTGGAATGGAATGTCAAGAAAACACATAATCAAGAGTGCATCATACATAACAAGCTACAAAAACCTGTTTGTCACCCTCCTCCCACAGTGGAGAAGAGCCTTCCACAGCTGCTAATTAGAAAATTAGAACACCACAGATTACACTTCACTGGCAACAGAGCATTTTCCCCCCAGTGTTTTAAAGTACTTTTTGAATTGTTTGCTGTCAGCAAAACAAGTGTGCTACCTGCGATCCTATAGACAACAAAGCCCAGCAGCAGGATTTCAGTCAGGTGATGTCACCCAGGTAAAATTGTACTGACAAGCTTTTAATTAAAGTTTTCCCACACATCTTTCTCTAGTCCCCAGGAGCTATTATTCATTATGTGCCGACTGTCAGCCAATTGTGAGTCGGGAGGGAAGTGTTTTATTTTCAAAGCCCTTGCTGACAGCTAGAGAACACTTTGTTATACAATCTGTTTACTTTTTTTCACACACACAATCTTGCTAAAGGGGAAATGGTCATGCAGTAGTGTTTACAGTTTATGGCAATAATTAAATGCATCTGACAGTGCAGTAGCTGAAAGGTGGTCGGTGTGGGTGTGGGTAAAAAGCCATAAAATTCTTCCTGTAAACAGCTACTCTCACCTTGCAGAGCCCCTAGCATTTTAAGACAAAATCTCTTTGGGAAAGGGCAGGTCCAAACAGGTGCACAGATTCTAAAACTGGCATATTTGGATCTAGCCATGTGTTATGTGATACTAAGAAATAATGTCCAGGTACCAGGGTAACAATTTCTTTTGATATGTGACTCGAATACCTTGAAGTCATTATAAAACAGCTGTTTGTCTTTTGCTTTCTTATATCCCAAAGTTTTTACCTTTGCAAGAAGAAATGTACATTGAGGAACAATTTGCCACCACATGAAAGCAGAAGATGGTGTGATGTCCTGTTTCAGCGAAAGCTCAGCCTTTGATGTTTAACACTTGCATAGGAAGAGTCCTTTTGACATGTTAAATGGATTATACTAAAATAACATTTATCAGTTCTCCAGTGATGTATTTAGATATGTATTTATGGATATATTTATGGATATACGTAGATATGTATTTAGAGTTTTGAGCAACTTTGTAAATTGTAGTAAAAAGTTGTAAGTAATAATCACTTTAAATATTTTATTTTTCTGGTTGTTAAGAATGATAGGAAGTTAACAGATATATTTAGGATGTAATTAAATGACCTAAAAGTAATGTAAAAACATTTAGAAATAGAAAAAATAATTTATATGGAAGGAGATCAATTATTTACCACTCACTGCCAGGCTATTTTTAATTTTGTGATGACGTGAAAAAATAAAAAAAGCAAAAAGCATAGGAAAAAGTGCTCAGTCTTTGACTATTTAGATAGTATATTTTACTGATAAGTTACCATAGAAATTACTGAAGAGCTACACAATTCTGTTATTAAAAAAAAAAGAAAAGAAATTCTTCCCCTATTTGTAAATCTGCCTGTACATTGTAAATTTGCCTGCTTGTAGTTGCCTTGGAGTAGGCACATTTAAATAGAAACCTTCTGAGGCTATTGCGCATTACAGGGTGGTTCTTCATTATATGTGGGGATTGCAGGCAATGGTGATGGACAAAACAGGGTGCATGCCTAAAAAGTCTTTTCTGTTTGGATGCCAAAAAACCCTCTTTACTCACCAGCATACAAACCCATCAACACAACTTACATTACTGGAAAGTAAAACATAAAAAGTTCTAACCAAAAATTCCGCTTGTAATTGTTACTTTGTATGTTATTCTTTCCCATTCTAGCTGTATTTTTATTGTCTAATGAAAGATTTTATTACTTTTAAGTTCTGCTAGATAATAGAAGCAATATGGTTTTTTTTATCTCAGTAGCAAACAGCAAATAGATTCTATGGTACTGCACAGTTACATTCAAATTAACTTATTTGAGCTCACAACATTTTCATCTTCCCAAGTTTGAAAAAAATAATACACTAAGAGTATTACTTCAGAATTAGCATTATAAATGTTAATAGTAGGATTTAGCAGAGATCTGAGAAATCAAAGTAGATATTACATAATTAGATACCAAACTTGGAGGAGTAGCTGACAGCCCTGAGGGCTGTGCTGCCATCCAGAGGGATCTGGACAGACTGGACCA
>JAUBOD010000166.1:610567-635052 GCA_032353885.1 Nothura maculosa
GGGTGTCATGGTGGACGACAAGTTGACCATGAGACAGCAGTGTGCCCTCGTGGCCAAGAAGGCCAATGGGATCCTGGCCTGCATTAAGAAGAGCGTCTCCAGCAGGTCAAGAGAGGTGAGCATCCCCCTCTACTCAGCTCTGGTGAGGCCACATCTGGAGTACTGTGTCCAGTTCTGGGCTCCCTAGTAAAAGAGGAATGTGGAGTTGCTGGAGAGAGTCCAGCACAGGGCTACCAGGATGATCAGGGGCCTGGAACATCTGCCCTATGAGCAAAGGTAGAGGGAGCTGGGCCTGTTCAGCCTGGAGGAGAGAAGGCTGACGGGGGACCTGATCATTGTCTATAAATACCTCAAGGGAGGCAGTGGGGAGGATGGAGTTGGCCCCTTTTCAGTGGTGGACAGCAATAGGACTAGAGGAAATGGCGTCAAACTGAAGCATCCGAAGTTCCACAGAAACTTCAGGAAGCATTTTTTCACTGTGAGGGTCACAGGGCAGTGGTAGAGGCAGCCCGGAGAGGTTGTGGATTCTCCTTCTTTGGAGATCTTTAAAACTCACTTGGATGCAGCTCTGTGCCACGTGCTCTAGGTGACCCTGCGTTTGCAGGGGATTTGGTCTAGATGACCTCTAAGGTCCCTTCCAACCTTACACATTCTATGATTCTATGATTCTCTGACTGAACTTTCATGAACACTCACGTATGAAAAGAAATGATTAGTCAAAGAAAAACTATAAAAATTGAGCTGTGCAGATGCTCAGAGAATTATGCATTTATAAGTTACCAGGAAGCTGCAGTAAATTTTTTTGAGAATAAGATTTAGCAAATGAATCTAATAAAGATTCCTTTAAAAAAATTAATCTGCTCAGATTTTGTATGTGTACACATGTGATTATGCATTCACCTGATGTTGAACAGCAGGTATGGCTAAATGACACAAAACCACACCTCCCAATATCTGTGATATCTATGCTGGCAAACTGATGTGCGCTTGCCACAGCATGCCCTTGGTTATGGCTATACAGCTCAGTTTAAATTCCTGGGACTACTAGTGCTACAAATAATACACAATGAATTTGCTGATCAGCATATGATAGAGAACCAGCAAAATATTTATAACATACAGAATTAATGAAAAAAAAAGTGTAAATAAAATGAAACAAATATAAAACTGTGTATAAATAAGTGCAAGTAGCTAATCATAATCTAACTGATGTATTTTTAGTAGCGTGCTGAGAGACATTTTTTCTTGCTCACTATGATTTGATATTATCATCATGACCATGAAGTTATACTATCCATTGAATATCACATTAATGCATCCTCAAAATAAGATAAGCATCTTTTTTCAGGAAACATGATCATTTAAATAGCGTTTTATGCCCTGGCCTTTCATTGCCCTAATATCAACCATTATTTCTCAAATCTGCTGCTTCTTCCAGATTCTGGCCCCTATTTTTTAACGGGGGTAGAAAGACAAAAGTGCTCGTGCCCTATTATTTATGGCATGAGCACTTACAAAAGATTGTCTCCTAAACTCTTGCCCAAAATTGTTCATTTAGTATACAAAACAGATCTATGTCTGGGAAAAATGTCACATTTTTACTCTTTTGCCTACCTTCTCCAATCTCACCTCTTACCTTACATTTCCAGATTAAATCTGAATAGCCATCAGAGAAATCAACCATACTTCTCTTTTTTTCCAGTGTGATACTCCTTCTGGTTATGTAACATATATCTGGACTAATAAAGTGAGAATCATTTCTGTCTTGGGTATACCTAGTGCAGAGTTGAAAATTTCAAATCTTTTCCTATCCAAAAATAATATTTTTATCAGAGTTAGTTGGTGATATGATTACTGCTATCTCAGATATATTTCCCTGAAACAGTAGACAGATAACTTGATAATGAACTACACTTTGAATTGTTATTATTTGATGGATCTCCATTTGTTTTCATAGAAAATAAGTTGTAATATCTATTGGATTTTCCATAATTTCTCTCTGTCCAAAACAAAAATTTTTAAATTTGCAGTTATCAAGAGAATAATTACCTGGTTATAAAACAAGATTTGGGGAAAAGTCCCTCTGGAAGCTGACAGTGCCCTGCAGGACTTTTGCCCCAGGCAGCTGAGAAATCATATAAAGATACTGTGATGGTTTTCTTTCTCAGCTTCAGTCAGGTTATTCTGGTCAATAAACTGCAGGTCAAATCAGCAGATATCTTGTCTGTCTTCTCCCTGCTCTCCCTTTTTTTTTTTTCCTTTGTTTATCATTTGAGTTGGCTAATGCATATTCAAATGCACTTGTTACATTCCTTGTTAGTCCGTGTGGGAAATTACTGTATAGCTTCCATATGAATTTGTTTTAATTTCCAACTTGTTACAGTGCAGTACCTTTTTTATTACTTGTTTTGTTGGTTTACTTTTTAAGTGGAGAAGAAGGAAAGGTACAGAGGAAGTATCTTTTGGTAACAAGGCCGTCCTTCTTTCACTGTTCCCACAACACTCTGAATAAAGTAGACTTTGGGGATAGGGCAAAAATTGCATGAGAAAATCCACTCAGAATTGAATTGACAACCTAAAGATATATGATGTAGTTCAGTATTCATGAGTGACCACTTGTGCTGGAGCTATGAGTTCACTCATAGTTTGCGTCTCTCTGCCATGAAATCAGAAATTTGTTCCCAGGGCTTTGTTTTTCTTCTCCCACTCATCACTGTGAGTCTCCCTATCAATAGCTCCTCTACAAAGTGAGTCAGTGCTGCTCTAATAGAATGTTTCAGTATCTCCTTCCCTTCAGTGTGAATGGTAAGTGAAAGGAGCACAAATATGCAAGCTCATGACAGTTAAACTTTCATGTGGCTCAGTTTTGAACATAAAATAACTGCATTCTCCACACTTATTGCACTTAGCACACTCATTTGTACAGACAAATTGGCAAGTAGTTACATCTTTTAGAGGATGGGCTTCTCAGGAAGCAGTGACTGTAAGAAAATGAATAAATGAAAACCCTAACACAGATCTTGTCAGACCAGAATCAGTAGGATCTTGTAAGATCTCTGCAATCCTTTCTCTGAAAATACCTGAGATAAGACACTTCAGCAACAAGATAAATTCATGCTGATGTTTCTAGTGTATTTTTTTCATCTTTCAGAGTCCACTTGAGCTTTTGAGCTATAAGTAACATCTTCATATTTTTATCTTTTCTTCCACAAGTTTGTCCAATCACTTTTATATCTCAGGCAAACTTCTGGCATTCAAGACATCCTTTTGGCATGGAATACCACAAATACACATTATAAGAAAAAACTTATTTTCTTCATTGGAACCGGCTAAATTGTTTCATTTGATGACTTCTAAGTTTCTGCAGGACTTACTTAGGACTCTTCTCCCACACACATAAATATAACTTTACTTTTATCTGCATATAATTTCATTTGCCATTTGTTCAATAACTTATTCAGGCTCATGGAGTCTTTCTACAATATTTTGGAGCTATCTCTCATCTTTATAACCTTCATTAACTTAACATCACCTACGAATTTTTTCACCTCACTCCTCACTTTCTTTTTAGATCATTTATTAAAATAATAGACAACACAAACCTGTTCCATGTAAGTCACCATTGGTGATCTCCTTCTACAAAAGTTTATTTCTCTCTGCTTTTTCTCCTCTTATACTAATTATTTATTCATTGTGATATGATATTTCTTTTTATTTCATGGTAAACTAGTTCAAAAGCTTTTGGAGAAGAACTTTGTAGGAAATATTAATAGGAAAATCCGAACAGCAATATTACCCATTTTTCCTTATTTCTTGTTGATTTCTTCGAAGAAGTCATGGCTCAATAGTTTATTTATTGTTTCTTTTCTCAATAAGCTGATGATCCTTCCTTAGCATATTATAATACTTATCATTAATATACTATATTTATTCCTGTGTTAGATAACTGAGTCTTTTTACCATAGTTTCTAACAGTTATCCTGATACATATATACCTTACAGAGGCCTAGAATAATAGAAAACAGTATTTCAAAGAGTGAAATTCTTACCAAACCACAGAATCACAAAACTACAGAACGATTAAGTTTGGAAGAGACCTTTGAACTAGGGAGACCTTTTCCAACCAGACAGGCATTGAGATGGTTTGTGGTAGCAGGTAGTAAATTCATTCAATATATCAATGTATCAAAATTCAGTGTATCAATGACATTCTTTTAAGGACTATTCTAAGAAAAATCTAAAAATAAATGTAAAATTGATCATTCCAGGGATAGTGATATTTCAGGAACTCCTAAACCAAATAATCTAGGACTTAGCCTAGTAAAGCAATTTTACATAATAAATTTACAAAGCACTTGAATTTCACAGAAAAAAGATAGAAATTTAAATACAATTAATATTTCTCTAGATCCTAATTGCATACAAGATTTAAGTCCTACTAGATCTAGAAAAGATCTAGGATCTACTGTTCACTACCATTGAGGGAAAGAAGAACATGTTTATATTTCAAACAAAAATGGTTCATTTCCACAATTTGTACCAGCTGAGCTACTTAGCAGAAGCTGAAATAAATAAAGAAATTTATCACTATAAATTCTCTGCCTTCTTGAGACTCAGTATTATCCAAATATACATCTTGTTTTTCCAGGAAAATTGTTTCTTCTAACCAATGATCAGTTTTATTGCATATAATTGCATCATATTCAGTATGTCTATATGATCAAAGAAAAATCAGTTTAACTAACTGCTGCACTCTATACACAATATGTATTAAAATAGTAAGAGCACTAGTCAGTGAAATTCTTTATAGAGAACAAAACACAGGTACTCTTTTTCATTGGAGAACTGCCATAATTTTATGACAGTTACACTATAAGTTATGTATTAGAAGATAGAACAGTGCATTAGATTAATACTTCACATTTTTAAACTATTAATCTGCCACCTTTAAGACACAATTTTAATTTTCTCCAGAGCAAAGTTACTGAAAATCTTTCCATCCTGACGACTTTAAAACATCACAAGTGAAATATGTTAATGAGGTCTCAACCCAGTTCATACTGAACAGGAGAAGTCTTCTCAGAAGATAACCAAAGCTGGTATTCTTTCAGCATTATCACAGAAATCAATAGCTTTATTATAGCAAGGGATATTTCATAGTAAAGTGGTGTTAAGATAATTGAAATATACATTAAAGAAGTCCAGATGAGTGCATTATAGGTTAACTGACAAAGAATATTGCACAGCAGCTTATAACATACATTAATAGTTAGGGGAAAAAAACTATTTGCAGGTGCTGATATGAAAAAGATAGATAGAGTGTAAAACAGTGTAAAAGCAATTTAAAAAAAAAAACTTTTCTAGTACAGATGAGAATCCAATTGAGTATTCTAAAAGCCAGGATGAAGCAAGAAAAACAGTTCTACAGCATTAATGTACTATTTTTAAATAGAATTTTGACTTCCATAGCTAGTATCTTCTAAATGGAGTAATTTTTATTCAAAACATGTTTAAAAGATTGAGAAAAATCCAGCATGGTTTCTTTACCCCCTCAAAGAAATATTTGTAAAGACAAATAACAGCTTTAGTAGTTTTGCTGATGGCATATTCCTAGTTACAGAGTTTATTAGTACATTATCTAATCTGCATTTAATGAGCCCCTCCAGATGTTGAATCTTGTGTGAAATAAAAATTTTAAAAAAAACAGCTGAATGCTAAATGTAGCATAATTGGCTATGGTCAGCTTGGAAATGACTGCATTCTCATGTTACCATTATTGTAATAGCATAGGATTTTCTCCAGAGATTGTCAATGAGTCAATTCAACATACAGAAAATCCTATAGCTATTCCTAGCTAAAATTTCAAATGTTCTTTGTTGTATTTGTTACATTCCTCCTGTTTAACATTAGTCTCCCCACTACAAGTTGCAGCTGTCTCTAACACTTAATTTTCCAGCTTGTAATTTTTCTGCTCTATTTATTTGGGACATTTGTTTTTACCATGAAAAGGTTTCTTCTACTTGTTCTTCCTGAACAACTGTGTACAATATAGATTTCCTTTCCTTAATATATAGATTGAATAAATATCACTAATTTTAATAAGGATTATTTTAGAGGATTAGATTAGAACAGAGATAAGAAACTTAAGTAAAATGTGCTGTTGTTTTCACAAAGGTTAGATAATTTATTATTATAATCAAATAAAAGTCTAAATTTAACACAGCACCCTATGTAAGTATGATACATTTGAAATAAAGCTTTTTTTTCCAGTAATCATTCTGAATCTTATGGTAAGCATATCATTTATCTTTTTATCGAATCCATTTACCTTTCCAGTGAGTATTAGCAAATTTAAATTAGTCATGTGACACTTTGAAGAATTCAACAAAAGAATGTAGATAAGGGAAGACATATTTTCCATGAACTTCCAAAATTTTTTCAATGCAACTAGGAAGTCACAACATAAAAGAGACTGCTGTATGGATAAATACTAAGCTACAAGACTCCAGTCCAATAGAAGTTTGGAATACATGGTCAATGATTATGATGAAAGCAGGATACCAATAGAGTGATTTACCCCAAAGAACATAAACAGCATAGCCCCAAGAAGAATAACCAAGTGACAAATTTTATGAACATATAATTTTTTGAGGGTAGCAAAACAAAGGCAAACTTAAAAACAGCAAGAGGATTCTCATGAGCTTTAAGGCTCAGGAAACAGAACAGCCCTTGTAATGCAGTTTAGATAAACCGAGTGGTGCATATGGAAACAATACTTCATTTCTTATAAAACAGGATCCCAGTATAAGATCTTAGGGCTACAACAATGGAAAGAAAAGGCAATGAAGGATGAAGGCATGAACATAATGTACAGTAGCAACAAAAAAAAAGGCAAGTAAAGTGTTAGGAATTATAAGAGAAGGACAGGGGAACAAAAAGTAATATTTTTTTTGTTCATTAAGCAGAAGACTGGCCTCCATCTTTCTTGGCTCAAGTCCTGGTCCTGCACCTTCAGGAAGAGATAACTGAGTTAGAAATTGTTCACAGGAGGGAAGTAAGAACAATAAAGAGTATGGATCACTAAAGAAGCACTTTACTCTCTTCAGTCTGAAGAGTAAATGACTATAGGGATATATGACAAAAGTCCATAAAAAAACTGTTGCATGGAAAGTATAGACAGGAAAGGCAAGTTAGTTCACTGTCACTTCCAGCATGGAACATTAAATTTAGCCAGCAACAAGAAGGTTCCAAACAAGCAGAAGAAGGTGGTATTTTATAAAGGAATGTTGGAATGCTTTAAAACTCGGAAGTTATTAAATATACAAGTATCTTCTCTGTTAGAGGAGCTCACAGATAATAAGATCCTGATAGAGCATTTGGGGAGGCAACCTGTAAGTTTGTGCCATTCTATTCCTCCTGCTCATCTGCCATTGGTCACTCTCAAGTCTACATGGAACTAGATGATCTGGCCAGCTTTTCTGGGTAAAATCATTTTTATCATGCACAAATTATGCAAACTCATTCTAGAATGTTTCTCCATTTTGTGTTCCTAAAATATTTTGCTTTTTCTTCCAAAATATTTGAACAGATGAGACTGTATAAATTCTTTTCTTTTTTGTTTTCTTATCAACAGTACTTCTGATCTTGATAAAGAGCCAGAAAAAAATCAAAGGAATAAACATAAGAAATTAAAACTCTGAAAACAATATTTCCAATCTATTCAATTTTTACGTACTTTATTGATGAAAGAAAATAATGAAGGAGAAAGTAAAAGTGGGTTTTAAACAGTTTAATTTTACAAGGAATCATAATGAAATTAAAATTCTAAATGAAGTGAGAATATAAAATTTCCCATTAATATATTGAAATGTAATAAAAGTAATGCTTTCTCATAAAAGATTTTTCACACAAAAACTAATTTTCCAGTAGTATACATTTACATATACATATATTAACATTTGAACAAAAATTTAAAGAAATTTGATCAATTTGTCATCTCTTTATACACTTCATTTCTACCTCTTTAAACTTTTAAAGTTGCTGGATACTCTATAATTTGCAAGGATTATAAACAGTATATGGTATATATTACACTGAAAAACACTGTTGACAAATATCTTTAATAAATTGTTAGTGACATTCAAACTAACTCTAAGTTTTGTATCATTTATTGAACATATTAAAAACAAAATTACATTCTTACATTCATTTAAGACTAGAGCCTCTTGGGCCATAGGAAGACCCAAGGAAGAAAAAATTGATGAAATTTTTTGGTCTGTGTTATTTTTTAAGAATTCAGCTCAAAATACAAACAAGGAAACTACCAAGACAATATTTTAACTCATTCTGACCTTTTGCATTATGGAATTGCATTTGTCTCTTTGATCACCACACTTGCTGAACTCAGACCAACCTAAAACTTCCTGGTTACCATCCACATATTTTTTTTTCTAAGGAAGTTAGGAAATAGCATATTTTACTCAAAATTAAGATGATAAATATTATCTGTTTATCATGAAATACTATACCAATATTTAACAGCTGAATGTCTCTTTTTATCCTCAACTGATTTAATAAAATGCTAAATAGTAATAAGCAGAGAGTATACCTGAATATATACAAAACTAATCTCTATTAGTTTTGTATGTATATGCTTTATCTGCATACCTCCAGAGAAGGGATCTGCACATTGTAACTCTCTGAGAATTCTCTAAGAAAGAGGCATTCACAAAATGACCATCACTACTGACTGTTTTTATATTTGGCATGTTTATAGTGAAAAGTTCTATTGATATATTGATTTTTTGAGTTGTTCTAAGATTGAGTAATTGATGGAATAGTCAGAGCAAACATTTTAATCCTTATTTTTCAAGACTTGTGACAAGTCACCCATACCACATGGTCATGTTTCTGTTCACTAATTGGATAAATTAGTCTTACTAGATGTTTTTCTACTTCCATCAAAAGCAAATTATGTTTTGTTTGTTTAATAAATTACCTGTGGCTACACTTCTCTAATTCCATTGAACTACAGTGAGAATAATACTTTTCTCAAGTTTCTGCAGCATGAATGTTAGATTCAAACTGCCATTCAAAATTTATGAAAAATATTTTTGAATACTTTTTTCTTAAGTGGTCAGCTAATATCAGCAGGGATGATAGTAATCAGTAAATACTGAACTAATGAGAACAAGGAGGAGGGAGGAGAAGTTTGGGAGTTAGTATGCAGATGGCATTGAACCAAGCTGTTACAAAACTGCTATAAAACTGACTTTGCAACAAGTAATTCCAAGTCCCTGATACCAGAGAAGTCTGGAGCACAGAAAACTTACTTGGGTGGAGGAGGAGTAGATCAAACAAACTAGATCTACAAAAGTCTATGAACTCTTCTGGAGTGCATCCACAAGATCTGAGGGAAGTGTCTTTCCTCCTAATGTAATTGCTAGGCCACTCAATTATATTTGAAAGCTCGTGTCAATTGGGAAAGGTTGCTTCAGACTCAAAAAGACAAATGTCACGGCTGCCTTTGAGAAGTACAAGAAAAAGCCAGTGAACTATAAGCCAGTCAACCTCACCTTGCTCTCTGGGAAGATGATGAAGCAACTATTCCTGAATACAGTTTCCAGACACATGAAGGACAAGAAGGTGATTAGAAGTAATCAGCATGGATTTCTGAAGGGAAATCACACCTAACCAACCTGATAGCTTTCTAATTGAAATGACATTTTGGTGGATCAGAGTAGGTTGGTGGATATTACTCAGCTTAATTTGAGTAAGATTTATGACTTTGTCTACCATAACCTGACAGACCGGTCAATGAGGCATAGTCTAGGTAACTGGTCACTGAGGTGGACTGAGAACAGGCTTAACTGTCAAGCTCAAAGTGTTGTAATCAGTTTGATGAAGCTCAACAGGAGGCCAATCACAAGCGGTACATGGATTGATACTTGGGCTAATACTGCGTGACATCTTCAAAAATGACCTAGAGGCAAAAAGAGCAACCTCAGCAAGCTCACAGATGATGCAAACTAGGACAAGCAGCACAGTTGTGCTGCTACTCAGAGGGACCTAGAATTGAAGAAAAAGGCAGAGAGTAATATTGTGAAGATAAACAAAAGGGAAATGTGAGGAAAAAAATAATCCCAGGCACCACTACAGGCTGTAGGGCAACCAGCTAGAAAACAGCTAGGAATCCTGGTGGACAACAAGTTGAATACGGGCCAGGAAAACACCTCTGTGGCAAAGGATGCTTTCCTGGTGTATTTGGCTGCCTTTCCAGCAGACCATCCTTTCCCTCCATACAGAACTGGTAGCTGAGTGTCTAGTTCTAAACTCCCCAGTACAAGAAACATATGGATCTACTGCAAAGTCTAGCAGAAATCCACAAATATTAAGGGACTGAAGAATCTCTCACATGAGGAGATGCTTAAAAAGCTAGCAATGTTCAGATAAGAGAAGATTGAGGGAATCTTACCAGTACTTATCCATATCAATTGAGTGGCTGTGAAGAAGTCAGAGCCAGACTCTTTTTAGTGGTGCCCAGTAACAGGACAAGAGACAATGAGTACAAATCGAAATGCAGGAAAATCTACTTGAACATAAGAAAGCACTTCTTTACTGATAAGGTGACTGAACACAGGAACATGTTACTCAAGAGAGACTGTGAAGTTCCAATCATTCAATCACACAGCTGGACATGGGTCTGGGCAAACTGTTCTAGCTGGCCTTGCTTGAGGTGATGGGCTGGACCAGATGATCTCCAGAGGTTCCTTCCAACAACAACTTCTCTTTGATTCTGTGAACCTGTAATATTTTGAACCTCCATAATGTTTAAGGGGCAAATTAACCAGATGGAGAATTCTAGTCTTGAAGGAAATGCATGAATTAAGGAGAAGTTATTTATGATATTCACAGTGACCCAGCTATGGTCAAAGTCTGAATCCATTGTTTGCAGAATTTGTTTAAAAACTACATAGTAAAAGACTCAGCAGATATCAAAGTGGTTTCTGTATGTTGGCCAATGACTTAGAAATATGTCCTCCAGGTCAATCCAAGTCATAGCAAGAGGCCTTTTATGAAACTGGTGCTTCACTTTCTATCTCTAAGAGATAGGATTATTAAGAGATTCCAATGCGTCTTTATGTGCTTCCTTGAAATGTCTGACTGAGTCCATCCTCCATATCAGGATTCTCAAAAGTACATAATGCTTTCCTCATTTTATATTGTTATCAGTTATTAGTCAGAGTAGTCTAGTGAAACTACCTAAAGTAAAATGAGATGACAAATTCCAATGTTAGACCTCAGTAGCATAAATTACATCTACTTGAACATTTAGAAGTTAGTTATGTCAATTTAAATAACACACTTCTATTCAAAAATATAAGTAAATACTAATGAACTGTGCTTTTGGAACAGAAAATTATTGATGACCAGCACTGAACTATAATCATCTCTGAAATCATGACATAATAAAGCCTTTGGGAAAAGCTAACCTTTTCATCATGATTTAAAGATTAATGTAGATAGGGCAAAGTAAAAAGCAAATTCAGTGTCAAAAAACATAGGCAGACTGCTTTTTCACCTTTCTCCCTTTGGACTATATTGGTCAAAGCCAGAATATTAAACCAGAGCTCTCGCCATGGATGCAGTGGCATAACTCATGGAAACTAGGCATAACTCAGTGAAACTAGGTTTAATCAGTGATGCAAAGCCACTCACACAAAATTTTGCACAAAACACTGTGAATATTTTATCTTAGTGTGACAACGGGATAGATTATTGTAACAAGCTTCTTTTTCTAAATGAAACAGTCACAATCTTCTCAGAAAGTAAATAAGAGACAAAGAAATCCTTGAAATAAAAAAAGGTTTGTTCATTTGATCTATGGTGGTGTGAACCTTTTCTGCATAACAAAAAATACGCAGTAATTTATTAGGAAGTGTATTTATGTTAATCATAGTATTTGCAAATGTTCTCCAGGATATAATATAAAAGTAACGAGATTGCTACCAGTATAGATATCTGTATGTATATCATTACATTCTGCTACTAAATCTTTTCACTATTTTTGTATAAATTACAAAGTGTGAGTAGTGGAAGGTAATTAAAATGTTATATTCTCCTGTAGAAAGAGTTCTAGGGGTACCATTCAGTAATTTTTACTTCAGTGTCCTGCTTAAAGTTTGATGTACAACAAATCCGCAGCAGGAAGGACCACTTGGAACAGAATGGAGTACAATTTTATCAATCATTTCTTTTAAAAGCAGAGAATTACCAGAATATCAAGAATTAAAACTAAAAGAAAAAAGAAGATTAAGCCAAAAGTCATACATTATATAAAACCTAAGCAAGTCTCAGATGTTCTTAATTTTGAAATTGAAATTGTAATTGGTGTCAGCTGATGATCAGTACATTTTCTCTTTATTTTTTTTCATATTTTAATGCTTTAATTCAAGCCTTCCATCAGTTTGTAAGTTTCTATACAACCAAATGATTTAGGTAAACTTGTGAGCACCTTACAGAAACCAAAGGGACTTACAAATCCACGAGTCAGATTGCGTTAGGGACATAACTGACAATGAACTTCTTAATTGTGTAAGTGTTAAGACACAACAAAATATAATTCAAAGTTTCTTCTCAACCTCCATTTATTTTTAAATTATTTCTTTCCTCCAGACTTGGCTCTACTCCACTGTACATCTGAGGAAACAGCACTCTGTCCTCCAGCTGCCTTTTGCCTCACCTCCCTAGAGGTCCTGCTCTGTTTCCTCCTTTTTCACCTCAACAGAGGCTAAATCCCTTGTGAGAGTTTGGAATTCAGGTGTCCAGTCTCATCTGGTTACACTTGTTCTAGCCCATACTGTCCCAGCTGCCTGGAGGCTGCTCTCTCAGGGCTAGGCCACTTGCTCCCCAGGACACAGCCTGCAAACCCAACTAGTTTCTTCTTGAGGAGACATGAAACAGTAATATCAACAAGTATGCTGATATCTGTCACAGCCACCAGTAAAAGAACAGTCTTTCATTAGGTTTTCAAAATGATAAGAGATATACTTTACTTAATTTATCTCCCAGTATTTCAACTATATTTGGTATCATTTTCATGGTTTGCCAAAAGATCATCCCATCCAAACTAGAGCAAGCCAGTTCTCAGATAAAAACTAAACACTTGAATAACTTTAATAAATCTTTAGAAACATCTGCAAATTAATAAATGTGACAGAGATGCTATGTTTCATCTGAAAATAGGCCTTGATGCCATGCCAAGCATTAAACATCTTGCATCTTAATTTTAGAAACTATGGTCCATTTGCCAACATGGTATTGTTCAACCAACTTATTGCAGAAAACATATTGCAATCTGTTTAACCATCATTCTTAAGTTTTCTCCAAATTAAAATTTGTATACTTGTTGACTTTATATTTCCATGCCTAATTAATGCTTAAGGCCTTCAGTCAGAGAATATTTTGATATGGTTATTGATACAAAAAACAATCTCTGCTCTTCAGACATGTATCCTTTCACATACTTGTATGAGCACCCACAGAGCCACACATGAGCTTTCTACCACAGGTAGTGGCCCTTGTAAATTAGATACTTACAGTTAGTAAAGCACACTGAAAAAGAATCACAATATCATGAAGAATGGTTTGGGTTGGAAGGGACCTCTAGAGATCATCTAGTCCAACCCGCCCTGCTCCAGCAGGGACTCCTAGAGCATATGGCAAAAAGTAGCATCCAGGTTTCAGAGAAGGAGAATCCACAACATCCCTGGGTAGCCTATGCCAGGACTCTGTCACCCTCACAGTGTGTAAGTTCTTCCTCATCTGGAGATGAAACTTCCTATGTTTCAACTTAAACCCATTGGCCCTTTTCCTGTCACTGGCCACCACCAAGAACAGCTTGGAGCCTTCGTCCCTACATTCCCTCTTCAGGTACATATACATATTAATCAGACCGCCCTCTCAACCTTCTCTTCTCCCATATTATGGGACACAATGTTGAAAGCCTTGTTGTCTACCTTAACAAGGTAGACAACATCCACGGCTCTCCCCTCTTCCAGCTGGCTGGTCATCTCATCATCAAAGGCTATCAGGATGGTCAAAGGACTTCCCCTTGGTGAATCCATGCTGACTATTCCTGATCACCTCCTTCTCCTTGAAAAGCTTCTTACCCTGCTTCTTCTATGTGGGATTGCAAATTCCAGTATCTCATGGTCACTGCAGTCAATTCTCACATTTCCCACTAGACTATATCTGTTTGTTGGCATCAGGTCTGGCAGCACTACTTCCCTTGTTGACTCATCAACCACCTGCGGCAGAACTAGTGATATTTCACATTCTTATTTACATTTTTTAACATACATGAGTATTTAAATGTTGACTTGGAATTGTTAATTTAGGAGTTACATTTTTATTATTTTGGATTAACGTTTTCATTCACTTTTTGCTATTTATGTGAACATGTCTGTGATATGAAACAGTATGGCCAGCATACGTTCAACTTCCTGCTGTAGATTCATATTATAGTTTCCAATTATTCTTTGGGTAGTTGGACATCTGCAAGGAGTGCTTCAAAAAAGTAAAAAAAATAAAGAGGATGTCTTCTAAATTTTTATTTTCTTGAGTCATTATAAATGATAAAAATATATTGTGGTTTAAGGCAATCGGTCATCTGTTTTCTCTAGTAAGGTTATTGCTAAACAGTATTGTGTATAACATCTTATTTTCATGATGTTAATATCTATAAGTCTTATGCAAATATTTCACATGGAAAAGGTTTCAAATAGCACTGTTTTATGTCTTTTAAATGCCCGGGGTGGCAGTTTTTAATGAAAAAGATACAGAAGAATTGTGTCTTATTTGTAATTATACTTAACGTGAAGTTTCTCTTCTTCATGCAGCTTAGAGTGCTGAAACTTCTGTCAGTGTCTTGAAATTCAAGAATATTATTCCTTCAAAAAATACCCTAGAACTCCTGTTGGGAGCTTATAATTACTTCTACTAAGTCCTCAATTAGATTTTTCTTAACATCAATGTTAGCTTGTCGATCATTTAAAACAATGAGATCAAGCCAAATGCTTGGTGTTTGTCATCAGGACACTCTGAATATTTTGCTGGTAAGGCAATGCATGTAAAGAATTATTTTATCAACTATTCTTTGACAAAGCCATAGTCCAAATTATTTCCTCAGATCTGGGAAGAGTGCATGAACTGCTAAGTCCCTTTACAAACTTGTGATAATGTGGAAATAATAAAACAAACATTTAATCATAAAAACTACAATCCACCAATCCTTTTCTCCCAGTAGACTCATTAATCCAAATCTATTAAGTAAATGACTGTGAATTTGACATGGTGATGTATCCAGCTCTCAATCAGTAAGTATATCACAAAAAAATGAATATAAAAGAGATCAGAGGAAAAAAGCTTACCATTGTAGAGCCTCTATTGTCAAACTGAATAACCTCTAATTTTAAGAATGAAGTCAAGCACGTATCAGTCACTTATTGCAACATCAGGCTACAATCTGATTTTCTTTTCTAACAAAATGTTTTATAAACAGTAAATAGCCTTCAGGAGAATATTCCTGAATAGCTATTATCACTCATGTTTACAGAACTGAAAATTCCTTCAACTTCACTTATGCATGTTTTGAATACATCTTACCTGCATAATGGTTTTTGGCTTTTATGGCATAGTTTCTTTCTCTTCTTTGAGGTAGACCCCAATGATATGCTTCTTTCTGAAGTTTTCAAGCTCATAATCAAGCCTGTATATTCATTACTTTCATACTCAATCCACATCCATCTTCTCTTTGACTTGTTTCTCCCATCCCTTCCTCTCTCTTCCTTTTGCCTTTTTTGTCTGTTTGAACTGCATAGTGTTCAGACTCTGATTCTCTCTTATATTCTTTTGTAAGTTACTGTTTAGGAAATTAATGTTATTGTGTGTTGCTTAAAATAGTTCATTGAGAAAGATGTTATTTCATTTTAAGTCATTGGGTAAACAAATGCAACCTTAACCAAAGTGCTAGGGCTCACTTTCAAGCTACAAGAGACAAGGCTTCATTGCACATGAAGCCTAGGTTGCCAAACAGAATACACAAGAACACCAGTAGACTAATCACTATGCAGTGGCAGGTCACATCACCCAAGATCATTTTCATACACAAATAAATAAATTAATTACTAATACTAACAATTTGAGAAAAACTGTTCCAGACTCCAGAATTTACAAAATTCCCGGATTTACAGGGCAAGTATGTAGTCACTGTCAGATCAGATGACAGTGCAGACCAAAAGTGCACAAGGTTGTTGTGCTGAACAGACACAAGATTTTGACATAGTGTAGAAAACTATGGAACTTCTCTGCCATCTGGAGAAGTTCCACCAGAAGCACCTATGTGTCTTGCTCTGAGTCAGAACCTGCACTAAGCTGACCAGTGATGAATTCCAGCAACGCATCCACATGGAAGGCACAGGTGTAATGATCTAGCCATATGGCTTGCATCAAAGATATTGATATGTTTAAGTAACTTCTATACAGGGAACTGGAGTGTGGAAAGAGGAAGCAATGATTATCCAAGAAAGCACTTTGAAGACACCCTAAAGGCAGGATTGATTGAGTGCAAACTTCTGGCCAAATCTTTTGAGCTCTTTGCCCGAAAAAGACAACAATGAAGCATCAAATTGAAGGAAGACATAGGCCTCTTTGAACAAAAACAGATGCCATTGAACAGGAAAAGCATGAAGGGAAGACAAAAAGAAACTGTGTCAGCAACAACAGAAGTAATAGATCATTTCATGCAGAGAGTGAGTGGCATGGTGACAAGTGTGGTAAAAGGTAGTTAACCTGCACAAGCCTAAACAAGCTTTCTTTGCACCCACTGAGTTTGATTCACCCATCAGTTGAACAGGCTTGCCTTCCTTCACTTGGAGAGAAAATGAGTGATGCAAAGGTTTGGCACATATCAAAAAATATATATTTTTTTTTGCTTTCACTTAGAAATTTTACTTTGTTATTAAATCCAAATTCACAGTAAAGTTAAAAATAAATTTTGCAGAAAATCAAAACATTTTCATCCCATACTAAATTACTCATGCAAATACAAGCATTTTGCCTTTAGAATTCTTTTTTTTTCTTCCAAATTGATAACGTTTTGAGATCAATTGTCACTATTTTATTATATATATGGACTTCCTACCCTAAAATCTGCCACTTTTCAGCTTTTAAGCAGTGTGGATACACCAAATTGCTATTAATTTTAAGGACATCCATGTCTTCTACCTTTGTTCTAGGTAGGAGCATTGTGATTCTGATATAGTAGTATCTCACAGAAGGTAACCGTGTTTTATCTATGGTTAAAAGTGTCTTAGGTGCTTCTTCATGTTTCTAGGTAACTTCATGTATCTAATTCCTCAGGCCTTTAGCTAAGGCTCTGGGGAACAAGAGCTCAAGGAGATTATCTCAAATTTTGATATCTGCCAGTAAGGCATCAATCCCAGGACAAAAATTTGTCTAAATTGGAAACATATTGATAAATGGAAATTCACAGACTTCCCAAATTGTGTTGTACATGCAAAAGTCTATTCTTCTTAGCAAGACACTGTTTAGTCCAGATTCATAAGTTTAGCATTCCTTTGATAGATGTTGCATATTCAGTTGATATAAAATTGCATAGGCACTTAAAAAAAAAAAGGAAAAAAAGTAAGTTGCATAGGTATTTTTTTTCT
Source organism: Nothura maculosa (assembly GCA_032353885.1). Classification (NCBI taxonomy): domain Eukaryota; kingdom Metazoa; phylum Chordata; class Aves; order Tinamiformes; family Tinamidae; genus Nothura; species Nothura maculosa. The sequence goes on from JAUBOD010000166.1 coordinate 628,300, forward strand.
TATGAAAAGCATTTTATTCAGGAATTATTTGGTTAAAAGTTTCAGGCTGTTGAAAGTTCTAATGTGACCCAGCTCTCTGAAGATTTCTTATTAGTGCAAGAAAAGACATTCTTTTCCCTCTCCAGTGCTCCTGTGTTCAGAATGACATCGAAATTGCTGACATGGTAAAGGCTGAACAGGTATCTAACCATCTCCCACATTGTACATAAACATCAGACACCTGACTCAAGGCTATCAAGTCTCCATCAACCTTTTAAGGGATCTAACATTAAAATTATCTTCTTTCATAGTTCCTAAAATTCACATTGGGCTGCAAGTTGCCCTCAGAGAAGTTGGAAGATCCAGAAAGCATATACTGAAAACATCCCCAGTTTTCCTTTTCTTGTTAGGAAAGTAAGAAATAAATGTTTAGTTCTGAGAATAGCCTTTAGCAAACTCTAAGTGACACTTTTGCAGTTTTCTAGTTCATATACACACTCAGCAAGTCCCCTAGTTTTATATCCACACACTAGCTGATCCCTGTAAGACCATATCTCTCTCTAGGGCATGAAAGCTCATTGAAAAGTGACTCATTAAATGAACAGCAGTGGTAGGAAAAACTAACACACTACATTTGTATTTGAAGGATAAACGAAGCTCTAAGCAAATATTATTTCCATTCCTAGTCATACTTGTATTGCTTGTCAATAGGTAAATATGAGTTTAATACCCTGGGGAAAAAAAAAAGACTATTGAATAGTCAGGCTACCATCTCACTATTTTCCTATCTTCGTTATTCTTACTTCCAAATTACCATGAAAGTAGAATGTTGCTATTATTCTTTCCACTATATGACAAAGAAAATCAAAAAGAACTTGAGCATTTGAATAATAAGCCTTTCTCAAAATCTGTGTAACCAAATACAAAGCAAATCCAAGTATTCTATAAAGAAAACTAAAAGGGAGATCAGAGCCCATAACTTAAAACACTGAGAAGAAATCAGTGCATTACTTTCTAAGATCCTTACCTAGAGCTGTAACTTGTCATATTTATTCAATTCAGGAAAGTACCCTTGTTCAAAGACTACATCTAAGCATTGTGCCTAATATATAAGCACATGTTTAAGTCCTCTTTCAAGGTAAGTACTTAGTGGTCTGAGCCAATAAGGAACACAGCACTTGAAGTGGAATTTATGCCAAATTAACTCCAAAAATCTTTCCTCAGCAGAAGCTGAGGAAAAGTCAGGAAAATTAGTTCTAATTTTAAATGCAATGGGCAGTTAAAATCCAGCACTTTACTAAACTGTCAGGAATCCCAAACTAGACCAAATTCCTTTGAGAGACTCTAACTAGCGAGTGCTTGGTATTTCTTGAGTCCTGGAAAGGACCTACTGGCAGACCTGCTCTATTTTGATCACAAGCCACAGAGTATTCCCAACAAGCATTAATGAAATCAAGCTGCTGGCAGCATCGTGAAAAGCTGCTCCTCAGTTTCAAAACCCTAGGGCAAGGGGAAATGCATTTTATGCCATGACTGTTTAATTAATGTGTGATGAGAGTAAGGCCTAGAACTCAGTGTATCTGTCTTCAAGACGAGTGTTCTTCACACCTAGACCACAATGTCATATTCCTCTTTTATTCTTCCATTTGGCTCAGTGAAGCTCTTTTTTTTTGGTGTAAAATCATTGCAGATCTTTATTAAATCTGATTAGATTTGTATGTTCATTCCCCTTTCCTTTGACTCAAGGGTTAAGACACTTTCCTGGGAAAATCACTACACAGAGAGCAGAATAAAATAATAATAATAAAAAAAAGAAAATTCAGTCACTGTCAGATTCTTGAGCAAGTGACTCCCTTTACCGAAGGTACTGTGCCGTGTTCATTCTTTTGAAGAAAATCAATAGGATTATACTGAAGAGAAGGTACAAATCTGTGGCTCACCAGTGGGCATAGGTGCCTGCATTAAGAGACCCTCAGGAGATGCAGGATTTCACACTGTCCTATGCAACATTTTCCATACTGGTGAACAGATTCTGATCCCATTCTGAAATATTTAATTTTGCCAAGAATTGTAGAGAATGTTAGAATTTCTTTGCAAGAAGTATATGCTTCTCTAGGAAGCCTATACTTGAATTATGTCTGAATTTGGTAACTTGCCACTTTTGTGACATTCAATAGAACCAGCTGTATAAATAAGCACAGCTTAGCTGAAGTCCATATACAGGTTTACATCTGTAGATGTAGAATCTGGCTTTGGAAAACTGATTTATGATTTGATATCTTCACGCTTACTTTCATATGCAATAGATCTGTCAGTTAATGCAATCAAAGGAATATTTTTTAATCCACGCTTTGGTTGTGATCAGCTTTTCTTCTTACTTTTAGTGCATTAAGATTACCAACAGCTTTGAAAACACCATGTCATTGTTACCTTGATCTTCCGCAAAAAGTTCTTAATTTTCCAGAACTTTATATTTGAAACAGAACAGAAATCATTTTTCTAGGAATAGACCAAGTTATTAACTTGGTCCTTATTAACCAAGTTGGTTAATCCATCATTTCTATATACAACTAACATGTTACTTACACCTCCATCTTCTATTTGACTATTGTAATTTAAAATGCTTTTAAAAAAAGTGGAACAGAAAGCATTGTTGACAAAATAAAGCATGAGTTGAGACGATTACTTAAATCTCTGGGAAATTTATTGTGCATAATATGAACTAAAATATGTCAGAATTTAAGTCCATAAGTCAGAGAACCCATCTTAGATTCAGATTCCAGTTTAGGAATAAAATGATGAAAGCATAATTATATGGAACACAACTGAGAGTTACTGAGGATTGAATTGCTTGTCTTTCTCCACTTTGTCCTCAGCCAAGTGACAGGAAACAGATGGTCAGAATATTTGAGTGCCTCTAATGAAGTGAATACTTAGTTGTAAGGATTTGGTGATTAAATGAAGTAAGACTAATATTCCTGTGTGGATTTCCTGGAAGATGATTGCCTTGAAAGGAAGGTAACTCTCTATGGAAGATTTATAAAGGGAGTAAACTTATTCAAAAGTTCAACTTACGGAGAAAAATCTTAGGGGGGAGTCTGTTTTTTTTTTTTATTATTATTGAAACATTCTGTACAGAAACTAAATCAAGAACACCAATTAACTACTTTATTTTGAATGTCTTGCCTCAGCCAAATACATACAAATGTCTAAGTTAAATAAATAAGTTAAATGAATATATTCTGCTATTTGGACCTTCTTATGTTCTAGTGTAGTGAATTATAAAGCTCAGATAGGCTGTTCCAGACTGACTGTAAGCTAAATAAAGTTCTTCTGAATAAAATCTTGAACCTGCACAATGTAAAATTCTCAGTATATATGAAAATATTTCTGGCGTTGAAAGTTCAGATACAACAAGACATCAAAAAGTGACCAAAAATATGATGCTGGACATTTTGCATCTGTTTATGTTTTACTAGAGGAGAAGTAAGAAATTCCAGATTTACTTTCATCATATTTGGTGCTTGGAGTTGATCTGTATTCCATATTTGCTTAACAAGAAATATGAACTTTTGGGGGATTCACCCTTCCTCTTAGCTAGAGTTTTAATCTATTCATAATGCAACACATGAAGCAAATATTTTTCTCCAGAAGATCAAGTTAGATTTGGCATTATTCTACATAAAAATGCTTTGGGGAGGGACAACAAACAAGCAAATGAACAAATAAAAAAACAAATACAGATTAAGCTAGATTCAACTAAAAGAGCGAAAGCACCATCATGTCACTTTGACATCCAGTCACACGGTTCTGATGATAACCATTTAATTATACCAAATTATATACTGACTAGGAGGTTTACTTTATACTCTTCTTTCTTAGAGGAATCCATTGCCTCTGTTCAATAAACTGTTCAGCAAACAATCTCAAAAAACATTCATATGTATTTATTTGTCATTGGCAAGTAAAAAGGGTTGATGTACCCGTATATTATCCTTCGTGAATAGTCCAAATACTTAAGGCATTAGTCACTTCAAATAGTCAAGAAAGAGTAAGATTTTGAAAACATAAATTTTTATCAAACATACTTAAACATGAAAATTTATCCACACTTTCTTTAGATTTCATCCAAGGCTCAGTTAAACAAAATAAATTTTTTAATGACAATTTTATTAAGCTATTAGAAAGGCCTACAAACTTATACAACCCACTTTAAGCAATTGAAAGAAGACTAAAGAAGCAATACATTTCATCTTAGCTATTGCATATTATACTTGCAGATATGGTAAGGGTTTAGATGATGTTATCATTTCTGTCATTAGCCGAGCAGACTGTGCAAAATAACTCAAAACTGTTAACAAGTTCTAGGGCAAAATCAACAGAATACTGCACCAAATTGAATCTATATTTCCTTTAGCCTTCTCAAGGACTATAGGATTTTGTAGACATTTAAAAGACACATTTTATGTGTCGACTTTTAAAATACTTTTCAGTTCCTGCAGATTATCATTTTTGACCATAAGAATATATTAAGCTATACTAGAAAAATCCACAATATTCAATTGTCCTTTGAAAATCTATTGCATAATGCGTATGTGCATAAAGAGGAATATAAATCATCTAGACATAATTAAACAAAAATTATAGTTGTCCCTCAAGAAATATTATCTATTATTTTATTTTTCTTTGTTATTTCTTAAAATTAAATCTATCTTGAAGACAAAAGCAAAATAAATTGGAGCAGGATTTGCCTGAATAATGCATCTGGGAAGGGCAGTGGAAAGGAATGAAAAGGAAATACAACAGAGGTTGATGCTACTGCAAACTGAAGAAGCAACCACAATGTCTCCTCCGTCTAGTTGGGACAGAAGCCATATGATTGACCCTAAAGGGCTGCCACCAGCAGGATAACTCTGCTCCTGTCACCTTTCCAATGGCACAAGCTTTGAGAGGAATAAAACTGAATTATCCTTTGTGCTAGCTCTTCTCAGACATAAGTCCTCTATCATCCTGAAGTAAACACTTGAGTTTCTAGTGTGAAGTCCTACCCAGTTTGGTTCCCTGCTTCTTTTTCCATTTGTTTTTAATGGTACCAAATAAAATATTGTCTGTTGAGAAGGAAAACCTGAGCACTTGGGACACAGATACGTTTGCTCAGCCTAACGCAGATCTTTTTTTGTAAGTTCGGGGAAGAGGAAGACACCTGTAAGCCAGCAGTACGCATTTTATCCTTTTCCGTAAGAACTACTATGCTACGTATTCTGATGGATACTGGTTGGATAAACAGGTTGGATACTGGTAAACAGAAAGAAGTGACAGAGCAGCCAGGTGTCCCTGCCTGACACAAAGTCTTAGAGGTACCAAGTAGCTGAGCTACCTATCCTGTGCGGCACAGTGGATCAGTTGACAGGACGGAGGAACTCATCAAAGATCTATCAAAGCACATATCAAAGGGCCTGACAAGGTCCTTTTTTTAAGAGCTATAAGAGGGGAGCTCACATTTTTCTGAGCTGAACTACCTCACTAGCAACCAAATCAGAACAGACAAGGCCTCCAGAAAAGCAAAAACTCTCTTCAAGGTCTCAGAGTTTAACATATGCTGTTGTCAAGCCACAAAGTTTCAGTTGTGAGAGAGAATTTGTCTCACTTGATTTTTTCCTTCTTTCTTGTATCCAGACAATATGTTATCATTTCTGAAAAACACATGAAAACTTAATCTATGATCCTGCTGAATCCAAGAAACACAACACAGCTACAGGGAGGACACAAGTACCTTAAAGTGAGAAATTTTTAACCATAAAGTGACAAAAGGATCAGATTCAGGCCTACTTGAACAGTTTTGAACTGCCTCAAAGAAAATGCCAATGATGTTCTAATCTGATCTATTATAAATTAGCCTAGATTCTGTTTTCATATGGTATAATACACTTTTCTTGTTTCTACTGCAAAAATATTTTGAAACAGATTTTAGTGCTCTAAATATTAATCAAAGATTACAAACTGTTCTGCAATAAATCTTTTGAAGTCAAATTTTCATGAAGACGTACACAAAGGTCCTCTATTATGAGGGAGAGAAGAAAAAAAAAAAGTGTACAAGCGTGGATCTCTAAAACACTCAGATAAACTGGTATCCATACATAAATACAAGGTAGAGATGTATATCCTTGCTAGGATGATTATTAATCTGCATAGCTGTGAAGTGAGAGCTCATTAAAATATTCCTTCATGTGATTTGCAGCAACAAATATCTTTTGTTCCATTTCATTACTTCATGGATGGCATCAAGGCTGAGATGTTTGTTACTTTATATGTGTTATGTCATCTCTTATTTCTCAGTAGATTCAGAAAAGAAACATATCATGAAAGTATATTCTTTGATCTTATGTGTTATTTCTGTTACTAAATTCTTTAGGTTTGGATTTCTTTCTAGGAGCAATTTTGAGAGGGAAGAGCATTACTGACTTACTGACCAACTGGCTCAAAGAAAACATGAGATACATTACAAAAGCATTGGCAGACTAGTATCTAACAGTTTAGTCATGATGTGTCCGTATCCCATTTCTGTTTATGAAGGCAACAAAATAGCAAAGGTCAAAATGTTGCAAATAGGATAAAGGGACCTGTTAATCACAGAATCACAGAATATTCAAGGTTGGAAGGGACCTCTAGAGATCATCTCGTCCAACCTTCCCACTCAAGCAGGCACACCTAGAGCAGGTGGCACAGGGTGGCATCCAGGTGGGTTTTGAAGACCTCCAGAGAAGGAGACTCCAC
>JAUBOD010000166.1:635152-651876 GCA_032353885.1 Nothura maculosa
AGGTGCGGCCTCACCAGAGCTGAGTAGAGGGGCAGAATCACCTCCCTTGACCTGCTGGCAACACTCCTCCTGACGCAGGCCAGGATTCCATTGGCCTTCTTGGCCACGACGGCACACTGCTGACTCATGGTTAACTTGGTGTCAACCAGGATTCCCAGGTCCCTCTTTGCAGAGCTGCTCTCCAGCAGGTTGACCCCCTAATCTGTACTAATGCCTGGGGTTATTCCTCCCCAGGTGCAGAACCCTACACTTGTCCTTGTTGAACCTCATGAGGTTCCTCTCTGCCCAACTCACCAGCCTATCCAGTAATATTAAACAGTAACTGTAAACTTTTAAATGCTTCGTTGCCTGTATTTACACTACTTATCTGCATACATTTTGGATATATATAGGAGCTCTCTATATATAAATTTAGCACAAAATCTTGTTTCAATTATAGTCTATTGTAGAGTTAGTACTGATGGAAGAAATAGAAAGTCTCTAAAGAGCTATAAGTTAGTTGTGATCCTAGAAACTCCCACATCTGAATGATATCAATGTCATAAAATCTCATGCTGGATTTGGCAGTCCTCATTCAAATAAGGGTAATTATTTCATCAGAGTAATTGTTCATGGGATTGTGTAAGAGTTACTCTTTATTCCATCCTCAGTTCACAGATATATGAAAAAACACACACAACCTCATATATACGTAATACATGTGTACATGTGCATATACATGTCTTTGCATGTGTGTGTGGTTTTGTGTGTGTATACATATATGTAAAACATATGGATATTGAGAGACAAACATCCTGATTGTGTCATTTTTCTCTATTATTTGTTACCTGCAACAATCATAGTTAAACTAAACAGTGGTGCTGCAAACCAAGCATTTAAAAGTTAGGAAATCTACGAGTAAAGACTATTTTTGGCACAGTGCCTTATTCTCAAAGAGCTGCCTATGTTATAGGCAAACAAATAGAATGATGCAGGACCCAGGAAAGAGTGAAGATAATCACTGATTTTCTGTGGAAAATAAAATATTTATGATACCAGTGATGTTGCAGTCATTTATCAGAGGAATCCTGATAAAAAGAAATCCTGGTTCCTGCCCCAGGTTCTGGAGGACAATGTGTTTTAGTAGTTATAGACATTTTTACAGTCTTCCCTAACCTGCCCGATTCTATCTCTAGTCTTCCTCTCCACAACTATTTTCACCTCTCTATTCCTATATTTTTTTTTCTTCTATACCTGACCTGGTCCATGATCCTTCCCTCTTCTTAAGTCTGTCTCTGTCCCCTCTTCAGATCTTAATTCCTGCATATACCTAGACATATCCTTACTCTCTTACCCACTCAGATTTTTATGCAAGCCTGATTAATTTGTCCTTCTTCATGCTGCCCTGAGTGATGTGGATGGCAATAGGGAATGAATGAGAGCAGACAAAAGACAGTCTCCTTGCCCTCAGTTTGGGAATTACTGAGGCACATAAGAGGAACAATTATAGGGAATGACACGATTAGCTCTGCTCTGAGATTGCCAGCCTTGAACATACACACCACAGATGGAATCTATAAAGAATGACAGTACGAGCTGTTACAGCAAGATAATTCTGCCAAATGGATGTGCATTTTTATAGGAAAAGAAGAAAATACATCTCCTTATGGCCCAAATTTCATTTACTGTAAAAATTTTATTCTGTAGTCATGAAAAAATTTACCATTAGCAAAACAATTTTTGTCTTCCTATTGTCACTTCTTGAAGTTGAACTGCTTTGCCGATGTTTTCTTTTATATTTGTATGAAAACAAGACACATTTGAGTGTGCAGCAAATACCAGTAAAAAAGAAAACATTTTTGAACAATTACATTTGGAAATGCATCAGAATCTTTTATGTGAGAATGCTATCCCTCTTTAACTGAGTTTCCCATTGTCAGGTCTATCCATATATATTTGTGTTCATTTTTAAATTTTAACTCTTTTTAACCATCTAATATCATTATTATTTTTATTAATTTCTAATGATTTTCTATTTACCTACATTCGTATGTATAATCTTGTCAAATAAATGATCTATGTTTTTCCTGTTAAACTCCTGTTAAACTCATTGGGCCAAATTATTATTGATACACTCACTGGCTTATTTTTAATAGTAACAGTGATTAATTTCATCTAAAATACATAATTAATACCATAAAAAATATAAATGCGCTTAAAGTTCTGAGATGAGAACAAGTTGAAACTTTGCACTTTTCTTTCTTCCCTTACAGGGAAAGTTATGTTTTAAAAATACTTTTTGAAATCTAACATAACTGAAATACAGTTATTTCCTGCTATAGACATTCAATGACAACTTATTTACACAGAAGAATTGGGTTTAGTAGGACTTTTTCTCAAGTTAATACGAAGCCTATTCCATTCGCTCTGTAGATTATAGCAATCTATAAAATTGCTATAAAAAATAGATGGATAAAAATGTGTTTCACTGTTTTGACTTAAGATATTTGTTTCTTTTCAAGAGATTCATGTTACAGATGTCTACTGAATACAACAAAAGTTACATAAGATTTAAATGGTTTGATGGAAAATCTAACCTAACCATGGTTATCCATTATATCTCTAAATGTGTTTACATTCTTAGTAAAGTCAAGGATATTTCCTCAAAGTCAAGTCACAGATTATTATGTATTAATTCAGTCATTATAAATATATTTGAGGAGATTGATATATTTAACATCTAATTCTGTTGAGCTACAGTAATATCATACTTTCCGGGTATTTTTATTTTATAAATATAGTGTATTCCTTTAATCTAGGCTTTGGCAATGTATATTATAAGTTAATAGTTATTTCAGAGTATAGACAAATCCTGGCTGAATACTGTAAAGCCCTGATTTTAGTAGAAAAGTGGCTTCCTCTTCCTCTTTCCTGTGCATATACACTCACTATTTTTCTCTTGAAAGTATGCTAAGTGTTCGGTATTTATTTCCCTGCTTGGGTCCCAGCTATAGGTCACAACAGCTGTTCTTCTTTACTAGCTACACAAACTAATTGCTGCGATGTTTAAGTTTGGTGGATAATAGGCAAGAAGTGGTTCTCCACCACCATCAGATACGGTTCCAAAAACATTTGATAGCTTTGGCAACTGAAATGAAGCAAAGATAGTTAAGAAAGGGAACCAGGAACCAGCTCCTCCCTGTTCCTTTAACAACCTCCTCCAAGCACTGCCTAATAATATATTGGCCGTACAGTTCAGTTGATGAGGTATGTGCAAAAATGCTGGATTCTTACAGAAGATAAGAGATGATAAGAGATACAATTTATTTTTATCTTTTTCAAAAGTGTGGAAATTACATTCAAAAAGAAATGTCAGATCTCATACATTTTTGTACTACTTGATTCCCAACACATCTTCCTTTTACTGGGCTTGTGCCTCACACATTTGCAAGGCAGTGCTTTTTTTTTCTCCCCCACGGCTCCCTTACATATGGGTCTTACATATGACCCCCACACATCAAATGCTGTTGCCTGACCTAATCTGTGATCTACTAACCAGCTGCATCTGGAATCACAGACTGGGAGAGAAACCATGGCATTGAGTTAACGATGAAGGAGTGCTTCATAGCAGATTTCTGCAGGAAAATTTCCAAGCCCCATAAACAACAGCTCAGGAAGAGAGACTTTCTTGTCCTATGCCTAGTGCAGCTTGGAGGCCTGATCATCACAAAATTGACAGTTCACTATACATTGATGTGAACATTGTTCCCTAATTTGAAGAATCCTATGTATGACAATATAAAAACTTCAGAGGTCTAAAGGATGAATTTTGTTTATTTAGACTTCAAATTCAAGTAGTTTGAGGTGTGGATAGCACAAAAATATCTGTGCAATCTCAATTCTGCACTTTTATGCCTATGTCTTGTAAACAATTCATTAAGTGCCCACACTTTTTCTGTAGGACTTCCTCTTCATTTGTTGAGTATTCACATTAGCAACATTCAACTAAGAAGGTGTTATTTCTGAAATAGAAAGTGTTCCTGCAATTTTAAAATTTGACTTAAATATAATCTGTGCATTTTAAGTCTTGTTATTTAGTTAGAGTTGGACTACACTTTTGCATGCTGCAAATGTAAAACCATTAATTTCCAATAGGAAAATGCTAAAAACTGATTTGTTGATAAGTGATTTGGCATATTTTTAAGATGTTTCCTATAACTGATATTTTAGTGGCATCTTCATTATATACTTTTTCATTATAAAGCAAATTAAAGAATGTAACTGAAACCATCTATCCCACTGACTCACACAGGCACTGAACATATTAATGATGAATATTTTTCATTTTTATACAAGGGACTTAAAAAAAAGTGAAAGAAAAATAAATACTAAGACAAAATTTACCTGTATATCTGCTACCCTATGCATTCATTATCTTGAAAACAAGTATACTGAAGATTTATCATGTGAATTACTATCTTCAGAATCACAAAACTACAACATTAGTAAAAATAAGATTCAATGCAGACTGCATTAAAAAAAAGCATGAGGATGAATAGTTCAACTTTACCGCTTTTTTTTTTAGGACTGGTTTTAATAATAGAAATTGAACTCAGCTGTATGGATTTTTCAAAGATATTATTGACCACACTTCCATAGACATTTTTATTGTTTCTGGCCCTCTAAAACATCCATAAAGTTGTGCTTTAACTAAGTAGTTTCTTCTCTTTTTTTGCCTATGTAATTTTTTTCTGTTTTTGCAGGGCTATAATTTCATTGTTGCCATTAAAGATAAATCCCTTTGAATATTCCTTCTCAGATATTTAATTCCCACTGAAGTCATCTGAAGTAGAATTATGTACCTGTATAATTCAAAAAGGCCTCTGTAGAGAGTTTAACATTACAAGTTGATACAAAAAAAAAATTCTTGATGAGACTGAAGTTCAAGATCAGAACACAAATGAGAAATTATCCCCCCACATACACAAAAAGAAAAATCTTATGATCTGTAAATAAAAACACATAGAAAATTCCATTGCTTGTACATAAGAAGCATGTGATCAATTCTTCCCTAATGTATCTAATGGAAAAAAATCAGCCAGGAAAAAAAGATGAAATACACTCCATCCTATTCTCCTTAACTGTTTCTCATAGATCCTTCAGTAGGATTCAGTAGGACTAAGCTTCAGCCACTTCTAAGTGGTTGTAGTCTGATTACCTATCCACCCACTAGTGGAGCTCAGGCTCTCAGGCAGTGGAAAAGGTGGGCGTGCACCCATAGCCCCTACAATGCCACAACATCCTTCCTGTGCAAAGCAGAGGTCTCTCTGCCCCTGTCCTGATGAGCCAATGTGGAAAAACACCACCAGGGACACTGAGACAGAGAAGGAGACCATGAGGGAACGTGAGGCTCTTATCTCATGGTTTGGTCACTCTGCTGGGAATAGATTCCCGTCTCTGCTCCAGATGCTACATACTCATTTTATGCTGTGCTGTCACTAGCAGAGACAGTTCCATCTCAGGTGTGTTTTAAAAGAAAATGGTGACTACTCCTCTAAGAAGCAAATGCAGTTGATGTTTTAGGCTGACTTGGAGAACTCTTACCAGAGTGAGCCTTCAGAGAAAGTGTAGGAATTGCAGGGCAGGAAGGGGAAGATGTTGCTGTTGGCCAGCATCCCAATCAAGATTAGGCAAAATCTCCTCACCTCTGGGAAAACTGAGGTCTTTCTGGGCACACAGAAAGACGGCACAGGAATTCTTGAGTGAATCTAAGATCAAAAAAATAACCTGTTCCTGGAACTGAGTGACCTCAAGGATGAGGAACAAAATCAGAACTTTCTATTCGAGTTATCTTAACATCGTCTCACGTATAGCCCTAAGCTCCTTTGCAGAGGGCAGAGAGAGGTCCTGGTGCCTAGAGGCCTATGCTTCCTGATCTTTTTTCTTTTTCCAAGTATCAAATTAAAATAAAGTGTAGGTCCTTCTCCCTAGCTACCACACCAAAGCATAGATTTATCATGTGAATCTAGGATATATGAAAAGTCCCCTGGTCCATGATGCTGGGTGCCCACCTTCTCACACAGATCTGCAGTAAACACTTCCAGTCCAGAGATGTAATAATCATAACTCCTGAGGTGTGTTTTTGAGCTCCTCTCTCTTGAAAATATGCTGCAAATGCTTTAACTTCTAAATATTTCCCTGGGGGGAAGAAGAAGAAGCAGAACTAGGATATTCCTACTTAGAGGATTTTTAACATATTAAAGAAATGCTGCAATTTGCTGAACTTCACCTGCAAATTTAGACCTGTCATCCTCTTTCCAGGGTGACAGTGGCTGCTAACCTACATGCAGCATTCTGCACTGAAATTGGTGGAGAGCTCTGCATTGGGTCAGTGCACCCCATACAGCCAGCAGGAACTTATTTCAGTGTGAGTCACCTACAAGACTACAGGGACCTATGGAAAGTTCAATCCTATCCATTAACAGCTAACGTAATCATGTTGCTTGCTCAGATCTCCTCCTGATAAATGCACCCAGTTACTCCTGTCTACCTTACAAAATAACACCTCCTAGGAAATCTACCTCTTCTAGATTTTTAACCACACTGCAGCCACACAAGAAAAACCATTCATCAATTATATATAAATCAAGTGAAGGAGAAAATTCTGCAGCCTGCTTCATTGTCCTTGTCCCTGCAGCTCACTGATTCAGCCACAGAAAGTTTCCAGCCTAATTTTATTTTATTTTTTATTATTAATATTATTTATTCATTATTCAGTGTCTGATCATTCCTGTAGAAATATACCTGCAGTAATATTCTTTGCCCAAGTCATTTTTCTCTGTGGTGGGAGAGGGAAAGAATAGGAGAAAATCATAAAGTAAAAGATAGAGAAAGAGAGATTGTTTGTATTCCACAAATGCCAATGCAAACATGGTGGGCCAGATGCAGCTGTAAACTGTAGCTACAGCTCTCCCCCTCGAATTGCAGGAGTCTTCTTTAAACAGGTAGCTACGCTGTGAGAAAAGACCTCTACCCCTTCTCTCTTGCTTATGCTGTCAATCCCCAGCCCTTGAGTCTCTAGTAGAGATTTGCATGACAGCATGGTTTTAGCAAAGAATATCATTTGCAAAAGTTTATTTCAGAAAGATGGATTATGAGGGCTTGTTGGTCTCGTGAAAAAAAAAAAAAAAAAACCTCAGTGGTCTGGATAAGAATGGAAGACAGACTGGAAGTGTTAGGATGGCTGGAGAGGACTTAGGCTACATCCCTGGGAGTAGGGGAGGGCAGGGAATGCTGTATCCAAGGCTGAACAGAATCATCACCATCCTCTAGAATTCCATAGGAGAAAATCCTCCCTACATAGCCCTGGGAGGGGGCTATGTAAAGAAAACTCCTTGGCTAAAAAAAAAAAAGTCTTGCAGTCTATTTCTTTTCATAATTACCTATCGCTGTGAATATCAGAGTATCCTAACATTTCTGGAGCTAACTGAGTAACAGGACGATCTTTTTCCCCTCCTTTTTTATTCTTTTTTTTTTTTCTTTTTGGTGTTGACTGTTCTAAGGTGACTAAATTTGCCTTGTTGAGCCTTGTAAAATCCTGAGTTAATCATGTAAACTTCTATGTAAGCAAAATAGACAAAACTTCAAAGGGTCAAAAACCCTTTAGGGATTTGTGAGGAGACGCCAGCAATAGATCCTAATCTGCCTCCAGAATCCTGGCTATATTTGTCCAAGGAACTGGTACCAGCAAACTCTCCAAGGCAGAGATAGTGGGTTGATTCAGCCTTTATCCCCTTAGAGAGTATTGGCTTTGTGAGGCTCTAGGCAGTACTTCAACGCCAGAGGATCTTGCCCAAACCCTCTAAAAGAATGAAGTACAGGAGTAATTTGAGATAATGACTTTGTAACAGGCTTGGGCAGACCTTGGACAGAAGAAGTGAGAGATGTTATCACCCCAGCATTCCTCTTAAAATGCAGTTCCCCCCCCTACTTATTCCCAGTTAGTCAAAGCTACATTAACATTCCATCCAGGGCTGCTAAACAGAATCTTAATTAGTCCTGATACTCTTGTGCAAGGGGTTTATTCATTGCACTCTTAACTAACGGTTGCTGTCAGGGTTTTTTTTTTTTCCTCTTTGGGTTCTTTGGGGATATCATGTTCTGCTACAAAGCATGACAGAAATGTAATGTGCCCAAAAAAAAAAAAAATAAAAGGCTTGCGGATCTAAAACCTTGAGACTAAGACTGATTCCATCTCTGTCTAATGGTGAGACATTGTTTGAACTAATTGTTAGGAGTTTAGTGCGGATATTTTCTTGCATCTTGGCTTTTATTATTTTTTTTTTCCGTGATAGGAAACATTGCAAACTTGTTAGTTACAAGAGTCATGCAACTCTCACAAAATTTGCAGTATTTTACATTAGACACCCGTGGCTAGGTATTTAATGAAAGTCTGTAGGTGGCTGCAGGTGGAGAAGGATTAATAAGTTACTAAACGGCCGGGTGCTCCGACAGAATCTTTTCCTCTGCTTTATAGCACATTTATAACCCCGCTTTGCACTCTCCTCCCTCCCTCTGCCCCTTCCCCTCCAGTTCCTGATTTACACACACACGAACCCATCCAGGCAACAGGGCGATTCGGACCTGCTGTAATAGCAACGAGGTGAAAGTTAGCATGTTAATTAAATACAAACGTATGATCCAACGTGAGCGACCCTTGGCTTCTTTGCGGTTTGGGGCTGAAGCGGGAATGTTAAGAGCCGGAATGTGACACACCAAACAAATGGGTAATGTGGCAGCAGTGACTCGCCACCCGTGCTAAACTGAAGCGATGGTTTCGTTCATCAGCGGCGGCAGATGCAGTTATTTGTCTGTAAATCTGCGTTCGGCTACACCGACCTCGGAAGCGTGTTTAGAAAACTATGAATTACGGCTTCTTTTCTTTGGAGAGAGAGCAGGAAAGGAAGAAAAAAAAAAAGAGAAAGAGAAAGATTTTTTTTTAAAATAGGAGGTCCCTGTTATTTAGCTGCTGCTTATTCATATTAGACTCCTTCCCAAAAGCTTGCGTAACATTGATTACTCACAAAGAGTTCACAATAACTATCATGTAGCTAAACTAATTGAGACAATCATGCTAAGTTATAGTCAGTCTAAAAGGTACCATTGATGTGGTAATGCCTATAGAAAGTCAGACATGCGACTCACTACCATTTAATTGCTCCTTTTAACCTGTTATTACAATGTTAACTGGCTTAAGTACATATAGCTGCCTTTTATTGCCTTGATGTGACAAATTAAAACATACACTCTGGAAACGGCATTTATTTGCGGGCAGAGTTGGAGGAAAGAAGGGACCCGGGCGATGTCAAATCTATCGAGATGCATTAATTTTAAAACTTGCATTTTTGCACTGTAACTCCCATTGCAGTTTTGTTGCGCGGTGAAACAGTATACGCACAACAGATGCATATATAATATATATTGCACGCGTATTTCGTCTCGAGCAGACCCGCCGTAAAATGAGCCTCGGTGCATTAGAACCGAAACGTCCTTTCGCCTCTAAATAAATCTGCTAAATTAGGCGCAGGCCTAGGGGACTGGCGGGGGCAGCCAGCGGGGCACGGCGGGCTCTGCAGGGCAGCGCGGCACACGCGGGAGCAGCGGCGCTTCGTGGTGCGGCTGCCGCCGAGCCCCAGGCCCGAGGGAGGGGGCAGCTCCCTCCCTGGGCTCTTCCTTATGATGAAGCTTTGGAGAGCACCGAAAAAACAGGGGGGGATAGGTCTTTAAGGAATGTTGCTCCCCTCGTGCCCAGGGCTCGACGGGCTCCGGGGCGGCCGGAGCGAGCCAGGCCTCATCCCCGCTTCGCCGCCGCGCGGAGAGCAGCGCGCCCTGCGGGCGCCTCCCGCGCAGCCTCTCGCTTCGCCGCCCGCCTCGCCGGGCCCCCAGGTAGAGCCCCCTCGCTTCCTTAGGCACTGAAATCTCCCCCCAAACGAGAAACGCCCAGCTCCCTCCTGCGCCTCCTGCGCCCCCTCCGCTCCCCTACGGCTCCTCCGCTCTCCAGAAGATGTCAGCGGGTTAAAACGTCCTGCTCGCACTCTCCCTTGATCTCGGGGAGAGAGGTAAGTCTTGCTGGCACCTTTATGGGACTCAGACCTGCTGGGGCTGCGAGAAGCACGGCACTCACTAACTTTGATCGGTTTTATTCATCCCAGCTGCGCTCTATTTGTTTGTCATTTCACCTCTCCTTCCCTACTCCCTTTCTCCTTCCAGAATTGTTGTTTATGGTCTGAAAAGTGAAACGAGCCACTATTTGCCTTTACATGGACACTTCTGCAAACAAGGGTGAGCGACACCTCCATTCTTCCTCCTGATTTCCCCTCTCCTCGCCAGGGGGGCTGCCAAAAGAGAGGAGAGTGGAAAAATAATAATAAAAAAGCTGTCTCAATCATTATCAAATCAGCTTTGAGATCATTACTCCAGAGCATTAACTAATTACCAGATCAGAGAGAAGAAAAAATAAATATTCCTTTAAATAACTGAAGGTAATTATAATCCTGTTGTTGACACTAACGATTAATAATTGATCAGAAGTTATACACAATAAATTGTCAATTTATCTCCCTATAAAAATGCATATAGTTATGATTTTTTTTCCTTCTTTTCCTAGACCTTTTTAAGAGCGCGAGCAACGACGGCAATATTGTTATCGCACGAAGAACAAGGAAGATTTTTTTTCTGCCCATATATTCGGTAATTTGAAATCGGAATCGTCACGGATGACACAAGCCCAGGTGGAGCAAAAGTGACTGTCGCTGCCGGCCTGAACAAGCGCATATCCGCCTCTCTTTTTCTTTCACTGTGTCCCCAAATCCCGAAAGGAGCAAAGTTAACGGCGTATTTCAGAAGCAACGCGGTGCCTCCCTTGGAAGCAGGGCAGTCAGATCCCTCTGTCCCTTACTTTTGCTAAGGAAGGACGCAGCTGGCTCCGTCGGATTGGATGCAAAAGAGTGACAGGCTCCTGTGACTCATGGCTGGGAGCGAGGGAGAGGGGGAGACACGGGGCCAGATCGCAGGAACTCCGCACCTCGGCCAGGTTTCTTATAGGTAAAACACTCCTCCAGAATACAGAGCCTACCTCCACACCACTCCCTACAGACTTTTTTTTTTTTTTTTAACCTACTTAGGTACACATGCCCTCCCAAGCGCAATTTCCTTCTGAAGTTTTAATAAAAACTCTGCTTCAAAGTCAGTAATCACAGATTAGATGCATGGATGTATTTGAATATTCAGCAAGGAATCCTTTATTTCCTAACTTTTCCGTGATTTTTTTTTCTTTTTTTTTCTTTTTTTTTTCCCTAGAAGCCAGGAACATATCTGAATTATTGCTTACTGGACTAAAAACAAAGAGGTGAATCTCATGCACAGCATTAACACTTTGGCCATCACCGTTAACTTTACCGCTCTTCTCTTTCTGCAGTTCGATCAACTCGATCGTGAGAAGCTTACCAAAGGAAAGTGTCTGAATGCAAAGCGCGACCAAAGAACCTAAATGTAAATCTGTTCTCTCTCATTTTCTCTCTCTCTCGCTCTCTTTCCCCCCCTCAAAGTTAATAAGTAATAACATCCTTCCGGTACTGACTGCGCTCCTGCTACGGTTTCTCAACAGTGCGTTGAGCCTTAACTCCACTTAAGTGAGACGTAACATGCGACCGGCTCAGAAACTTCCAGAGGCGGAGGGTTTTGTTTTTTTTTTTTACGTCCCCGAGGGGCTGCCACGGAGCGGTGCCCGTGGGGCCGGCGCCGCCGCCGCCTGTCGGGGACTGGCACTCTCCGCCTTGCTCAGCACTGACCGCGCCTGAGCCAGGTAGATCCGCCAGGTAGAGTAGAATAAGAAATTAGATGGTGCATCTTGCAATTTGTTTCCTCGCCTAACAATTATCCCACCCTCAAAAGCCTCAAGACCTCCTCCAAGCGTGAGCATTTGGAAAACCCGACCTCTTTTTTATTATTATTACTATTATAATTATTGTTAGTGTTATTACTTTTGCAGTAGCTCTCTTTATTAAGGGTAAGCATACCAGCGGCTAACATGCAAATGTAGTGGAAAGAGAAACGCGAGCGTCTATTGAGATTTGTGTTAACTTTCCCCCGGTTTCGTCTCTCCTCTCATGCCGCGACCTTGTGTGTCCAGGAGCGGTTCCCATGTCTGTCTACTGCCGGCCTGCACTAGGCTCAACCTCCATTCCCATCCCTCCGCTCAGGGAAAGGTGATGCCTTTTATCCTGCTCTCCAAGGCGGTTGGGGAGCAGCTTTTCTGAAACAATAACTCTCTCATGGAGAATGAATGTTGACATTTGCAGGGAGCGCAGCGCGGTGTCGGCAGCGCAAAGTGGCAAGCGGCCCTCTTCCTTCCTACTTGACGACAGCGCTAATTCCTCGGGGATCCCACCTGAGATCAAAGCTTGAATTTCAATAAATCAGCTCTAATGAAACCTCTGGCCCTGAAGAGGGGAGGATTTGTCTTCTCCGCGCCGAAGCAGGCACAGAAGGGGAGGCGAGGGGAAAGAATAGAGAGGGGAGGTAAATATAGAAAGTGGTGTGAGATTTTAATCCCAGCGGGATGATTAGCATCGTTGCGAAATAAACTGTACACAAAGTGCTGGATTTTGTTGTGCATGATTCTTTCTGAAATAATTGCATTGTCTGTGCCAACAAGCTACGCTTCTCTCCTGCTTTTAATTTTGATTTTTAAATCTCGAGTGGTGTCGAATATGCAGCTCTTGCCCATTAATGGCTTGTTTAAATATATTCATTATATATTATATATACATTATATACATAAATACATACATTATTATATATCGTTTGGGTGTCGCCCATATGAATCTGTGAACTACTGAATTTCTCAGAGGATGAGAGAAGTCCACCGGGTTTTACATATATAGTGAATACTTAAAAGCGAGTTTCCCAAGTCTTTCTACTTTTCTTTCCAGAAAGAAATCCAGGTCTAAATACTAGCAAGGGTGGGTAAATTATGGAAATCTTTTATAATTCTTTGGGCGTATAAACATCAAAGGAATGTCGTTAGCCTTTTTTAATCTCTGCCACAGCTTTTGGTTTTTACCAATTGAAATGTACGCATTTTGTCCAATAGAGACTTGGAGCAGAAAAAGCAGGTGGTGGGGGTGGATGGAGCAAGAGTAAGAGCTGGGGAAAGTTCTGAGGTCTCCCGTAGCATAAAAACTTTCCATGTAAAATCTTCCTAAAGTGCACTGTAAAGATGGTGTGAGGGTGGTTCCAGTAAATATTTGCATCTACGTCATGGTTAAATCAGGGGAAGGAATAGAATCTGAATTATTCTTGAGTTTAAGGAATAAAATCTGAAGTATACTTGTTCTGAATTATTATTAATTCTTGTCTAATTGCATTATATGTAGCACACAGATAAAACTGCATTTTATCATCTCATTAAAAATGCTATAGGAGCAGAAAAGCATCATTCTACAGAACATGAAACAGATGAGTAGGCCTCCAGCTGTAAATCTTCAATGATTTATATTTAGCTAGATGAATCCCAGAGTTTTCCAGAATTACAGTGTTAATTTCTACCCTAATAGATGAGAAGCACATACATTTTCTCAATCAGTTAGATAGTTTTATATGGATAAGATACGGGTGGGGGAGGAGAAGAGGAAGAATGGGTAAAGTTGAATGTTCACATTTCAAAAACACAGCTTCCTTTCTCCCCATTTAATATAACCACGATTTTTTCCCTAGCTCCAGCCTAGAATGGCTCTTTATCCAGCTAACATTCCCAAGGCTGATGCCTTAAGTATCTAAGATCACTTTCAAATGCCCTTTCTAACAAGACCTGAGCAAGAGGCCACTAATTTTCACTGAACAAAAAGCCACTGGAGAGAGATCCGTTTGTCAATATCAACTGGTCCAGCAATTTCCCATCTTCAGACACATCGGCCTATCTGAGTTGGCAGATGTTTAGACAAGATTTTATAAATTGTTCAATATCAGACCATAATGAACCCCAACTGACCATTCCAAAGCAGCTAAAAGCATTCAGGATCTCCCCTGCTGGGATCTAATAATGCTCTCACGCTGGAACATTATTAATCATGGAATAAAATAGATGAGCCTCTTGAAAAATAAGTGTATGATTGATTAAAGGGCAATCTAAGAAGCTATTATTCTTGTTTTATAACCGTAAGTTATATTCACTCAATTTATCTTTTGGAGAAAATAAATGATTCTTTTTTTCTGAAATTATATTAGATGAGGATTTCCATTATTTTCCTGAAAAGTAAATGATTGGTTAGTTGTTTTTATAAACCCTATCAAAGCGGTTTTCTGATGTGCCTATCAAATTAAAGATGTGGTTCACTGATATAAAAGATAAAAAAAAAGAGGAGGGAGATTTTTAGCTCATTTTTTACATTTGCATAATTTAGCTAGCAGAAGAAACAGAGAAATTAAAAATAAGCCATTGTAGATTTCATTTTCCCCCTAAAAATGATGAATTTATAGAATTTAATTCCAATAAAAAACTACTTTACACCCAATATAAATGCTTTATAAGATTATAAGAAACATGCATGTATTCATCTCTCTCTCTATGCCAATGCATACATGTATACAAATATGTTTTCATACACATGTAAATACTTACAATTTCAGAATAACCTAACAACCCAGAAGGAATTAATTTATGCAAACTATATCTTTTCAGCATATGAAAATTGCTTACTCATTTTATGATCTAAGCTGCACTAAGTGAAATCACAACTTGTGTCTTTTTCTAAATAATGGATTATTATTTGGGGGGAAATGAATGGAAAACACCATATTGTTGCAGACTAATCTGTTTTTATTTACAATTAGAGATATAAATTAGTAAAGAATTCTCATTAAACAACCGAAGATTGTATAACCATCAATGTTTCAAATAAAAAACAGGCAAAATTTATTTACAAAAAGTTCAGATTCCATTGCAATACAACTTGCATAAATTACTAGAAGCTTTATATCATTACAAAAATAAATATCAAATTTGTTTCCACTTTGTAAGGACTCAAGTTCTCCAATCACATCTTTATTATCTCTACTGTATACATCTTTTACAAATAAATTTTACAATAAATCCTATCACACCTATCGAATATATATCGTGGCAATGGAGTGATCAATTGAAGATATCCTGAGAAAAACAGATCTGTTTTCAAAAGTCACACATACATTGGGGAAACTATACTATACCAGCAAACTCACGTATATCCAACAAAATTCTGGTTTAATAATTAGAGTTTGAAGATTTAATAGTGCTCTGTGGTCTTCTTTTATACAGTGGCACAAGATGTGATCCGCATTTAGAGATTTGTTATATATATTAGCTCGGGGAGAGAGGATGGCTTGCTGACTTTTTTTTCAAAGCAATTGTGACACCTACCTGTGGACCAAGGAAAAAACCAGATCATCCAAAAGTCTTTCAATTACATGCTGGGAGCATTAAATTGTTAAAAGGAAGTGAGGCAAAATTCTTACTCTTCTAATTTCTTCTAAATAAATAACTAGTTAAAAATACTAACAAGACGATTTCTGATGTTGCTTATTTAGCCCTCAATATAGAGGTCATTGATAGCTAGGCAAACCACAGTAAACATATCCTGTTTAAGATGTATGCCAATTTCTTAAAATTGTCCATCTCTATTTTAAATGTATAGCCACTATATATATTGTTCTCTCATTTATGATGCACAATTCTCACATTACCATGTTAGCCAAAGTCCTTTATTTTTAAGCAGCAATACCTTAGAGAATATTTTTGCAAAGCTTTTGATATTGTTTAAATAGTTCTTCCATGGTTTGTTTTATTATTATTTATTGTTTTGTTTTGTTTTTCTTTGGCTAAGCAAAGAGTATGCAGTGTTAAGGAAATGGCTAACCTGACTTCAAAATGAATAATAATCAGAGAAAGAAAAGCTGTAATGAGAGTATTTTTTTTAAAAAAAAAAAAAAAGAAAGAAAAAAAAGCACTGCAGAAAAGAGTGCCTTACTTTGCAGCCTCTTACATAATGAAGCAAGAAATTAATTTTAAGCAAGTTTAAAACTGTGCAGTATGTCATGATCCTGATGCCAAATGATCAGTGTAATAGAAAATGTTCCCACTTACTTGCATTGCTGTGTGATTGCACTTCTATAGGTATGGTTGTACTCCTACTGTGCAGACTTCAGTGGGATCTGTCAAAATATAACCGTCAGTTAGTCACAGGACACAGCTAGCTAACTAGATTATACAGTTTAGGTATGTCCCAGGCTTCATTCGCACACAATTCACAGCTAAGTTGTTTGAAAGACTTTGGTCAGTGTTTTAGAATTAACTTTATCGCGACAATATTTTTTTCTTAGGTGACAAATATATTTACATAAAACATTATATTAAAGATTGAGAGAGATAAAAATTTCATGCTGCATATAGTTTAATTTCCAAATTTAACAATTGTCTGAACACAAAGCTCCAAATTAAGTGGAGATATTGAAACCAAAAGGAGTAAAACCAGTATGATAGTAAAGAGAAGAAAGAAAAGAGAGAGAGAAGAAAGAGAAAGAAAGAGAGAAAGAGAAAGAGAGAGAAAAAGAAAGAAAAAAAAGAAAAAAGAAAGAAAGAGAGAAAGAGAGAAAGAGAGAGAGAGAGAAAGAGAGAAAGAGAGAAAGAGAGAGAGAGAGAGAAAGAAAGA
>JAUBOD010000166.1:651976-679016 GCA_032353885.1 Nothura maculosa
AAGAAAGAAAGAAAGAAAGAAAGAAAGAAAGAAAGAAAGAAAGAAAGAAAGAAAGAAAGAAAGAAAGAAAGAAAGACTAATACTCTTTGGTATTTAGGTATACAGGGTCTATATGTATAAATACCTATGCATTCATTTTTCCTTTTAAAATTGATTTTTAGTTGCATCTGAAGTGAGTGAGACTGCTTAAAAAGACGTCTTTCACATTTCATTTCTTTGTTTCTAGAGGCAAGTATTGATATGATGGTAACATGCAATTTTTATTCCCCAGATACTACTATTGCCCATTTTCAGCGTGCAGTTGTAGTGATGCTCGCTGTTTTGACCAAAGAAGGCTATTACATTTAAAGTGTATAAAGAATTTATGCTGATTGTGGAGGGGGCAAGGGAGCAGCGGGAAGAGAGCAGTTAAAACAAATCACCTACCTTTCTTAGAGTCATAACTAGAGGGCCTGTAATGCTGTTCTAGTTGGTTAGTGATGGTTTTCAAAGAGTCACTGCTCTGCTTGTGAACAGAGCTGGCATTTAGGACAGTCTGACTTAGTCCCTCGTTTGAAGCCACTGCTGCGGAGCTGTATCTCAGGATTCCCTGGCTCTGGAGCGCGTTAAAGTTCCCATAGTTTGTATAATTGCTATAAAAAGGTGAGGTGTAATATATATGCCTCCCCAGGAGGGAGGAGGGTGAGTAGGCAGCGCTGTGCGGGGTGGAGGCGGGGGTGGCCGAGGACAGAGCCGGTGGCTGGCAGCTGGGACCCAGGTGCTGGCTTTTAAGGTCCGAAGTGGCGATTTCGGCCAGCGACCAGAGCTTGGGTTTGGTGGCGGGCGTCGGTGCCCCGGGTGAGGCCTTGCTGCCGCTGCACGCCGCGTCGGCGTGAGGGTGGCCCACGAGCGGCGCCTCCACGGCCGCCAGCGGCGACGACGTGGCCGTCTTGGCCGGCGGGCCGCGCTCGCCGCCGCCGCCGTCGTCGTCCTCCTCGATGTCCTCCTCTTCCTCTTCTTCCTCCTCCTCCTCCTCGACGTCCTCGTACTTGTCCTTGCACTCCGAGCCCGACTCGCA
Organism: Nothura maculosa; assembly: GCA_032353885.1. Taxonomy (NCBI): domain Eukaryota; kingdom Metazoa; phylum Chordata; class Aves; order Tinamiformes; family Tinamidae; genus Nothura; species Nothura maculosa. Next base: position 653,034 of record JAUBOD010000166.1, read on the forward strand.
GAGGGGATCGCCCGCATGGCAGGGCAGCTTCTCACTGTCCGACTCGGCGGAGCACGAGTGGTCCGTGAGCGAGTCCACTTGCAGGCTGATCCCTGCAAGGCGTGCGCGGAGAGGCACAGTCAGGGGCACCGACAAGAGGGCGCAGCCGCGGCCGCTCGAGATCGCGGCCGCTGCTGTGTAATTACATGTCTAGGAACGCGCCCGCGGGCTGGTTCCGCGGCTGCAGCCCGCGCCGCTCAGCGGGCTCCCCTGCTCGGCGGTGCCACGTGGAGCCCGGCCGGCCTCGGGTCCCCACGGCCGCTGGGCAGCCGCGGAGCGGGACCAGGCACTTCCCCCCAGCCCCGCGCCTTCGGGGCCGCTCCTACCAGGCAACCTTCACCTCCCTCCTTTCACCCTTCCTCTCCCATCCTCCTCTCAGCCGCGGCCCGTGGGCAGCCCCCGGGGGGAGTGAGGGGGATGGGAGCAAGAGCGCGATGGGACAGCATTGGGCTACTCTGCACCCTGAGCCCACCTTCGTCCTCGGCGGAGGTTTCGTTGCTCTCGGGCATCTTTCCCGAGCTTTCTTCTTTACTCCTCGCCCCATCTCCTTCGTCGTCATCCTCATCTTCACTCTTGTTCCGCGGGGCCCAGGTCATCTTGTTCTCCTTTTTGAGGCGCCGGCGGGCGTTGGCGAACCAGGTGGAGACCTGGGTGAGGGTCATCTTGGTGATGATGGCCAGCATGATTTTCTCGCCCTTGGTGGGATAGGGGTTCTTACGGTGCTCCTGCAGCCAGGCCTTAAGCGTGGCCGTGGCATCGCGGGTGGCATTTTTCCTGTACGCGGGGTCGTTGAGCTGGTAGGGGTAGGCAGGGCTGCCGTACGGATGGTAGCTGATCGCTCCGGTCATTCCCGTCGTGTGAGCGTCATAAGGGGAGCCCTGGACAGAACAAAACGGCGGGGTTGGCAATTTGTTATTGCTGATAGCCATTAGTAAGTTGTCAAGGCGAGATCGCTGGTTATATTTGTATTTCCCCGGGATGGTGTCCTGTATCAATATTCTATTGGGGGGATGAGGGGAGCTGTGGGGAGGAACAACATCCAAAGGCCATTAAGTTATGACCCCCCTCCCTTCCTCCGCCCAATATACACACACACTCTTACAGTCGTCGATGTTTTAATCTTTATGACTAATTTCAGCTCTTTGTAATTGAATATTTCCCAATATCATTTTTGAACCACACAGACATTTTAAAGCCCCTACAGGTGGTGTCTTGATATCTACATTTATCTCAAAGGTTAAAAATATTTTTCCTTTTTTTTTTTTTTTTTTTTGCTATAGAAAATACAACAAAGCCACCACTTAGCAATTCACTGCACTAATGCATTGCAAATCCAATTTGCAAATCAGAAGATATGCACCGTTTCGAATTGTTCAAATGCGATGTAATTAGCATTTTAATTCGCCCTTTAACGTTTAAATTGCGCTTATTTAAGTCTGCATAATGCAAGAAAAGTTAACGATATTGCTAAGGAACTCGCTAACTTTTAGCGCAATTCAGAATCCTACAGACTGGAGAGTCATAAGAACAAATTCACTTAATTTAGTTAGTTCACAACCTCACTGCAACTTCGAGCTACTTGCATATTCCTTCTCAACAGGAAAGACAAGCAAAGAGATCCTCAGATCTTTTATACGACTCCGAATAAAGACTTCGCAACAATTTACGCGCCGTATTTTACAAACAGAAAGCAAGCCGATTCTCCGTTACTGTGTAGGGAGAGAGAACTACCGCGCTGTCGACCCTTCCTAAGATACCGACGGCGGCTCTAATCTTAAATTCCGGGTACAGGTCTTTGTGTGTATGGGACTAGATACGTGTGTGTATGTGTATAAAACTATATAGTCATCTAGACGTGCATCTTATTTATATAGTTGGTGGTTTTATTTATAAACTATGCATATAATACACACACATGCAATTGCAAATGCTCCTTTTAACTAATAAGAAGAAAGTGAAATCCGAAACTGCGGCCACGACAACCATCTTGGGCTTAAGTGAAGCTCACAGATCGCTAACAGATGCTCCTTTTCATTCCTAAAATCCAGTTAAACCATTAGCACAAAACACACTGAAAGTAAATAAACCCACACGGGGATAAAGCCTGCAGCGCCTCTAAACACCGAAAAAAAAAGAAAGAAATAAAAGAGAGAGAGAGAGAGAGGGGAGAAAAAGAGAGAAAAAAAGAAGCCCTCCTCTATCCTACCGCAGCGAAAAGAGAAAAAGGGAAGGGATGGGGGGGGGGGTGAAAGTCTCCAGCCCAATTGCCTGAGACGATTCATATTTCTGTAATGGGGACTGCGGTACCGCTCCGCTGTCCGCGGGGCGAGCCAGGGTTGCAGGCCCGCCAGCACAGAGCGAGGAGAGGCCCCGACCCCAGCGCCGACCCCAGCCCCTGCACCGGTCCCGGCCCCGCTCCGCTCTGCTCCGCGCAGGCTCCACCGAGGCGGAGGCGGCGCGGGGCACCGGCCGGCGCTGCGCGGGCTTGGGGGCAGATGGCGAGTGTGTGAGGAGCCAAGCTGAAGATGATGAGGATGAGAATGCGGATGCTAATGAAGAAGGAGAGGGTTGCTCTTCGGTAGTTACCATGTAGGAGGGGAATCCCGTGGCGGGGTCTGTGGAGTACTGGAGCGGGCTGGTGAAGCCTGTAGCCGCCGCCTGGGCGGTGAAAGCTGCCGATCCCGGGTAAGGGCTGAACGCCGATCCCGACGAAGACCTGGCCAGCTCCTCGCTCCTGGGGGCAGCCAGAGCCGACGCCCCGTAGGCCGGACAGGAGTACAGAGCCAGCGAGCCAGGGGGCTGGTAGAGGTAACCCTGAGGATAGGACATGGCTTGCACTGGCGTGCAGGGGAGCAAGGAGGGGGCGAGGGTGACCGGCCCTGCTGCCGCTGCCGCTCCTGGCGCTGCTTTCGTGCTCTCCCACTCTCCCGCCCTCCCTCTCTCTCTCTCTCTCTCCCCGGTTGGCTCTGTGCAGTTATGTACAGAATCAGAATTGTTATAGGCTCCCCCCCATACGCACCCGCTCAGAATAAAAACAAATGGAAGGGAAAAAATGAAGAACAACCCCCCCCCCTCCCGAAAGCGAAAATAAATCGAGCGGTCAGAAATCTAATTGGGAGGGGAAGGGCATTTGGGAAAGAAGAAGAAGGTTAACTGAAGAAAAAAAAAAAGAGCGAGAGAATTTGAAAGAAATAGAAGAGGAAAGGGAGAAAGGGAGAAAAGAGAGCCCCCAAAATCAGAAAAGTGGCTGCTGCATATGGAGTTTCTCCCTGCCAGCCAGCCAGCTCCCTCAGCGCCTGCGAGCCTGTATTTTGGGGGAAGTATAGAGTCTGAAGTGAAGAGTTGAGGGAAGGAGCACTCGAGTTTCCGAGGGACATTGGAAAACGGAGCTGTCCGTCAAAAGGCTCATCTGCATAGCGCGGCGGGCCCGCCCCCGCGCCCGCGTCGGCCTCGCCGCCGGCCCCGGCCCCTCCTGCGGCCAGGGAGGGAGAAAGGGAGGCGGGCGGGGAGCGAGCCGGGAAAGAGGGAGGGAGGCAGGCAGGGAGGGCGGCTTTGTAATGCACGCCAGCCTCCGTGCAGTAAGCATGGAGCTGCAGCCTCGCGATGGAGCTGCCCGTGGCTCCGCCGAGCGCCGTGGAGGCTTTTTCACACGTTCTCCACTCCACTGCACTGCCTTTATTATTATTATTTTTAATCCAAAGGGAAAAAGAAAGGATTTATATTTTTATTCTGTATCTATGTAAACTCACACCGCTTCTCGCACGCACTCGCTGCAGCTCTCGCAACTTATGCTGCGCACACACAGCACATACAGGCGCGCTCGCATGCCTATGGGTACGCGCACACTCAGGCTCCACAGAGCCAAGCAGTAGTGCAGGGCTAGAGCACTTTGTAAAAGTATTGCCCTATATGGCAGGAAAGAGGAACAACTGCTCAGATCAGCACTGCCAGGAGCGTTCTGTTCCTGGCACCACGAGCTTTCCAGTTTTATAAGTTGCCACAAAACAGTCGAGATCTAGTCGTTGAGAGCGTTTGTACACGAAGCAAAGAGAAAACCTGATCTCTGATTCATTCCTATTCTTCCTGGTCTGGTGCGTGAATAAGAGGCCTGAGTGACTCCTTCCGGGGGAGGGGGGCAGGTTAGCCTCCCCCCCCCCTCTTTTTTTTTTTCAGGTTAGATAAATCTCTCGGAATAGGCTCAGGATGTAATTAATTTCCCAAATAACGTAACCTCCCACCCCCGCCCCCGCTTCGTCCGTGGCCACCATCAGACCTTGGCAGCTCTTCCCCAGTCCAGATTACAAGAGGATGAGATGAAGGCATTGAACTTTTCTCTTTTATACTAATATAAATAAGCGCAGATATCTTTTATACAAATATAAATACACGCATATAAGTGCGTGTGGATTGCTTTTTTTCCTCCCCTCCAGGAAGGTTAGTCCAGAGGGACTGCTGGGAAAGCTCTGGTTAGTCGCACACACTCGAGTGCTGGCCTTCTCCTCCCGGGACCTGCAGCAGTGTCCGCGCTCCGTCCTGCGGCCCCGATTCTCCCCGCCGAGATTTCACTCCCCACCCGTCCGCGCTGCCAGCGGCCAGTCTGTCCTGCGGGCAGCGCGCAGAGGTTGCGCGGGCCGAGGCGCCCCCTGTGCACGCGCGCTAGGCCGCTGCGCGGCCCCGGCCCGCACCTGCGCCCGCCAGCGCCGAATGTGGCCGGCGGGGGCTGCTCCAACCCCGCAGCCCGCAAGCGCCGAAGGGGCCCCACGAGCCCCTCCGCCCGCGTCGGGGGCCGCATCGGGAGGCCGAGACGAGTCCCTGAGAACTGCTGACACAGTTCTTTGGGCTTGGACCAAAAATAAAAATAAAATTAAATAACCCATTTTCAACATCTGCGATTGAGCATTAGCGCATATTTAACCAAATAAAGTCGCTTTTTATTTTATACTCGATTTCTTTATAAAATAACACAAGTAATTTACATTAGCCAAGATGGAGAAAAAAGCATCACATCGCAGTACGCCGAGGAACGGGCTCGCAACTGACAGAAAGGAGAGATGGCAATACTGAAGAATTATGGGTTAATAGAGCAGCCTATTGTTAATCAATTAAACATGCAGCTAATAAAAAAATACACTTCTAGAAGCCATTTCCAGAGACTCGCGGACATAGCGAGGAAATCGTCGTATTAAAACTACGGTCAAGCATAGAGTCTGAACTAATTCGAGCTGTCTTTTTCTATATGATTTTTTATTCCTTTCCTCGTCTTCGGTGCAATCTACATACCAGTGTAGCCCTGTCCCTGTACGCAGCAGAAGAAATCTGGCTACCAGGCATACTGGATTAATTCCTATCCAGAGCTATCAGCCGGCCTGTAGAAGAAGCAATCTGAAAAGGCAGATGAGGGGGAGGAGGTTAACACCAACAGGTATTTCTTGTCATTAACTCTCCACTTCCTGATAAGAGCGTGATAAACAACTGGTAAACTCAGTGCAAGAGATTACAGAAAAGACATTTGCTTCCTCACTTGGTGATTAATGCGCATATATTAAATAAAAATAGAAACGCTAAAAACAAGAGCTTTATGTAAAAAACATTCATATTTCAGTAGTTCGGTGGGATAATCGATATCAGGCGATTACATCTGAATAGTCAATTTCGGTGCTCTGCAGAGTGAATTCTGAGTATATGAGCTCGGTCTCCGAGCGGAGCAACATCTGCAGAGCTGAGAATGCAAAATTAATTACAGCATTATAAAGTCCTACAGGAACCTCTCTAAGTCAACCTGCGTGTCTTGCAAAATGTAGTACACTCCCTGCATTATTTGGGAAGCCCAGGTTGTACTTTGCAGCAGGAGTGTTGTAACTGAATGTTTATCTACCAGAATTGATTGCTTTTAGTTCTTCCTCTTTAATAATTAGTGGAACAATACAGATTGGGAATACAATGGCCGTTGTGTTTACATTATAGCAAGGGATTAATGCTATTAAGTGAGTGTTACAGTTATGACTGGGAAGAGTACTTAAATAAATACCATGATCCCAAGAGAATTGATATAATTCAGTTCAGAGAGTGTGTAGATACGCACAGACACACACGCGCACACAAGAGATACAAATCTCCATATATATCTACACACATACATAGCTTATGCACGCTAGGTATACGTGCACTTCCGTATAAAATGTAGGTGCTGTTTTCTGCTTCATCTGCATGTCTTATGTCGCAGAAAAAAGTATATATAATATATATATATTTAGGATTTCAGTGAGAGCAATGTTTAAAACTGGAACGTAAGTTCTCTTCCCCCAAACACAAACAACAACAGATTTTTATTTATCTTTTTTTAATACGAAAATGGAGGTTAATTTCGCAATCAAAGATTAATGGCGTAAAATATTATCATTTCAAAAGACAAGTTATTGTGTTAGTTCCATTTGCATATTTTTTGTATGGTTTCGGGAAGACATGGATTTACCCACTACTTGGAGAGAACATGCATTTTAATACACCAAATACACCACTAATTTGGCTCTGCACAAACCAGAGAACGAAAAATCAGCGGAGTAATTTAAATATAGCTAGTGGAGTGCTCGCGATAAACAAACCAGAAAACCTTGTCAATAATGTTTTTTTTAAAAAAATATTGGTCAGTGTATGTGGTTGTATTTAACTTATCGGAGTTATCTCCGCTTGATTTGAATGCCCTGCGAAGGGAATAGGTTTTTCGTCTGTCGGGCTGAAATCTCCCGTTACTAATAAAAAGTCGTCTAACTTGCACAATTAAGCAGCAGAATAGCAGTAATACGTGCACTTTTTACTGATAATAACTATGACAAAATAAAATGTCTATACAGAGGCGTTAAGATGGTACACACTGCGTCTTTATTTGCTTGTTCAGTGTTTACCTTCCTAGGTAAAGGATGCTCCCCGTACTCTCCCCTAATTCCTTTTGCTCCGAGCACAGTTGAGCAAGTAGCCGGGAATCCCCCAGCCTCTGACCATGTTCAGCTCTCGCTCACCGACGTCCTGAGAGACAGGTTTCGCGGTCTGACATTTATTAGGTACCTCTCTCCCTGCACTAGTGACAGTGGCTGAATTTGCTGTGCCAGTGAAGTTGCAAAGCCCCGTCTGTGGAAATAGCCCGCATGCCACTCTTGCGGAGTGCGATCCTTCGGCTTTGTGCAACAGCTGCGAGAGGCTCTGCAGGGAACTTATGCGTTTGGAGACTATTTATCGAGGACCACAATCTCTGAAATATTATTCAGATTAAAAAAAAATCTCACTGTCCTAAGGGAGAAGTTTTCTCTATCCCTTTGGCCCTAGAGGTGCACATCCCTATTACTCGGACAACATCGCTTACCCAATGCTCATGATACTGGTCACTGCAACTTTTCTAAGCAGAGCAAATCGAAACTTGGGGAGATTTGAAGATGCAATACAATGTGCAGCAGAAACGGTTTCCTGTGACATAACCACACAATGGTCTGGGAATGCTTTCTCCTTTCTCTCACGAAATAGGGGATCGCTACCATCTCCCACAGACAGTGACGTGAAATAATAGACTATTGTACTTATAAATAACAAAAGTCACACGCTTGCTATGCAAGCAGAGTTGTCCAGTTTTCTAGTAAAAAGCAGCCGCCTGGCTTGCGATGCTCTTTCGGAACGTGGTGCTTTGCAGGAGGAATCCGTGCGAGTGATGGCAGTCAAGATGAACTGGAAAACCTTTCTGCCTCACATCTGCTTACAGGGTTAAAGGAAATCAGGAGAAAGAACTTTTCTCTCTCCTTTAAGATAAAATGTTTAATTCAGGCTGTGCATGGGAGGGGGCGCTGTGGCAATGAATTCTCTGGCGCTCCAGCGCATTCGGAGCACAATTGTTTATGTAAGCTTCTTCCCTGGAGTTTCTCTTCATATTTCAGTCTTTACTTTTATTAACAATATTATATAACTGTCGCCCTGTGATAGCTACACTGAAACGCAGGCTGTTCTCATGAGTTATGGTCACTTCACTTCTCCTTAACCTAGTTTTCTTTCTTTTTCTTTCTTTCTTTTCATTTCAGTAAGGGTGGGCAAAATAGACTGAAAGAAAGATCTGTCCAGGGAAGTGATGAGAATTTGGATATCTCTCTGAAACACATAAATACGCACAGCATAGGCATAAATGAAATGTATTCTATTTGTACACCCTTCTTCTCCAGCTTCTATGGCTTTGAAAGTGAAATTTTACACTAAGACCCATGCTCACATCATGAGGAGGATTTAGCTTCCCATTGAGGGGGGGCGACTTTATTATTATTATTATTATTATTATTATTATTATTATTATTATTATTAACCAAAACGGATCTCTGAAAAGGCAGATTTGAGGCTTAGAAAATTTGCTTCCCATATGTCATATTAAGAATCTTAGTCATTTTCTGCTTAGGGAAATACAAGCAAATACATATCCGTAAGCCTAAATGATAAGACCTTCAAATTCTTCCTGTAGCCTGCTACTTTTACCTGAAAGGAGGGCAATCCTTCTCAGGGAGAGAGCAACTTTACAATCCGCAGGTGGGATAGTTCCTAATTTTTCTGGGCCGGGGGTGTGTGGGGGGGGAGCCGGGAGATGGCAGGGGAGGAATTAAATCAGTGTATGGTGTTTATCGAAGGAATCGCTGAGAAATCCGTGCGGTGGACGCGAAGGAACAGGGCTCCCTGGCTGAGAGGGACTCGAAAGGGCCCAGAACCGGCTGTGGCCCCGGCGCTGCGGGCGAGCAGCCCCCGCGGCCGCCCGCGCTCTCCCACCGCGCTCGCTGCCCCCAGCGCCTCCAACTCTTTTCTATCGGCAAAGTTAAGGGCAGAGTAGGCACAAGCGACTAGCTCGGCCGCGACGGCTGCGAGCAGCTGGCCGCGCAGGGGCCCGTTTGGGAGTCACTGTGCCATGGCCGCTCGCACCCGGACTGCCACGGTGAGGGGCGCTCCCCACATTGCTGACCTGCAGAGCCAGGCAGTCACCAGCACGTCTTTACCCCCGGATTTTGTACTCGCCGGCGTGTACTGAGAAGCTTGTCTCAGAGTAGGCGAGGGATTTAATCTCTTCAGCGGTGGGTGAACTTTGCAAGTGGATGGTGGACAGCAAAGGCAAAAGGGGATGATTAAACTGAAGAGGCCAGGAATGTTTTATTTTAAGGACTCAGTTTAAAATGTATTCTTTTGAGCAGGAATAGTCAACGAGAAGGGTTTGCACAATGAATACTTGTAATTGGGCTCTTTGGAGGGCTCGAGCTGATGCAAATGTGTGTAATGGAGCTCTCCTACAGGTCCCTCCCCATAGTCGTGCCATCTGTGTGGAAATCTGCTGTCACACCAGAATTGTCTAAAACAATTTTGAAGTCGTCTTATAGATCCCTTCTCCTTCTCATAACTGCCATCATCCGTTTGATCACTGCTTTTAACACTAGAGAGCACCTGCTCACCTGCTTTGTGCTTTTCCCTTGTTTACTCAGTCAGGCATATGGGTGTATACGTATATATCATTCATATGGAGACCCTGATTCATATGGAGACTCTTGAGACACAGTTCTAGATTGAAATAACCAACACTCTACCAAACCTTCTCACTCTTTCCAATAATAGCATTCTGGAATAAGGGGGACCACTCATTCGCCCTCAAAACTTCCATTCCTAGAACACCTACTTCAATCACATTTCAAACATTCAATCATTGGGCCTTTTAATCTTGCTGGTGTATACTCAAAATCACAGAGAAAAATACAGGAAAAGAGTTTATTCAGGAAAGGACTGTATGGTTGTTTGCATAGTGACACCCATGAGTGGTAAAAAACTGTTTAAAGTAAGTACAGTATAGTTCACAATCATGCAAGTACTTTATAATAGTTTTATTTATGTTTTTTCTTTTCTTACACTAATGGGCAGAATTAAGGTTATTGGCAGATTTCAGTCAAGCATTTCCCTGAAAATAAAATTTCATTTAAATTAATTTTGAAATTCCTGTGTCTTTTATATTTAGTTATGTAATTGTAATAATCATATTTTTTAAGCAATGCATTTAATTTAAATTGTAGTTTCATTTAAAATATTGTTGAATCTTCTTAATCCTTTACATTTAGTTAAGGTCTAATTTAATAATAATAATAATAATAATAATAATAATAATAATAATAATAATATTTTACCTTCAAATTATGCTCCAAGTTAAAGTCTTTAGTTGTTTTTTGGAAAGAATTATCTTAGGGAAGTGATCCTTCCCACTCATTTCATAGTCTCCCCCTCCCCATATTCATTACAATGAATACTGTAAGTAAAATAAACATAGATTTTTTTTTTCCTTTTTAAACGCTATCTAGTTTTGCTTATACAGTCTCAGTGCTTTTCCCTATTATGGAGCAATGCAAGAGTAGACTGCCAGCTGACCTAAGTTTACCTGCTTTATGTCAGGTAAAGGGAAGGTGGACAGACTTTCTGGCACCTACTTTTTCAAGAGATAACTGAACAGTTTCTCAAGCTATTCCTTCAAGAAAAGGCTTGAGGGGACCTATCATGGCTATTTATATTGTTTATGGGCAGACTCTTCACTCTATGAAGGATTTGGAGAGCTTGTATTATTTTGGCAGTAAGACCATATGGGGAAAATAAATAACCAGATACTAATACTACATGCGACACATTTAAAAACTAACACTATCACAAATGAATCAACAAATCTGCTTCAGTTGTCAGAGAGACTTTTTATATTTGAAATGTAGTCTGAGAATTTAAAACAAAACAAAAAAAGAAATCTCCTCATGCTTGTCAGGAGACTAGGAATTATGTTTTATGCAACTCAGCCTTAAAATACTTTGGCTTTTAATGTATTCCTAAGGAAAGCAGTGAAATGCCTTTTTTGAATGCTCCCAAATTGCTGATTAATAAAATCATAGAAGGTGCTCTACCATGCTTTTGAACATTTTGAAAGTATTTTGGAAAATGATATGTCATTATCTCAAATACAAAAAGTACTTAATTCTGTTTAAACATTTTTCTCTCCTCTCCGTCTCTTATCCCTCTCCTCTCCCTCTCCTCTCTTTCACAAATACAACTCCCAACTCTTTCAGCTGAGACTTGTTTGTCTAAGCCTTGTACATGAAAAATATAAAGTGATGCTACTGGGAAGAAAAGAGTAACAATTGAGTTACAGCCTCCACTGCGACTTTTTTTTTGTCTCAAATAATTCTGTCCTGAGATTGCCAGAAATTCTGCAGCCTTTTTTTTAAAATCTTTTATTTTAAAGCTGTTGGATTCTCAAAATCAAGATAACTTCAAAGTTCCCGTTTTTCTCTCACTCTTTTCTTCCCATGCTGCTATTCTCTCATCTTCACTTAGCTGAGATTTTCTAGATGATAACAGTGTAACTGACACATCACAACTTGGCAACAGTGGGCTTGTCTTTGTGACTGTAGGAGAGATTATCAATTTGTCGTGTATAATCACACCAGAAGAACATTATGAGCTTAATCTTGTCACCTGAACTTCAAACATGTTATTTTAGGGTAGTTTAGTAATTGAACACAACATAGTATCAGGCACTATTTCGCTACTGTTTTAGTGAGATTTCTTTTTCAATCTAGTAAAATATATGTAAATGCATAAATGTGAAGAGATTATTCAACAGCACTCTTGCAGGAATGAAATAGCATTTTTCTTGTTTTACAGAAACACACTTAACATGAGATGTGTGCCTGTCAGCAGATAAAAATGCTACATTGTTTCTGGAATAGATACTTAATTCCTAATACCCATTGTCTTTCAGTTGAATGTATGCACTTTATCAGATTTTTAACAATAGCCACTAAAAATAATTCCACGAACTCTTGGGAAAAAAAAAAAAAAACAAAAAAAAACCCCCAAAACCTATGAAGGAATAAAGCATTAAGGCTAATCTGTGTTAAAAATATGGATTATAAAATAATCCTTTCCCTATAAAGGGATCTGCTTCAGAGAAGCAACAGAAAGAATAATCAGTATAATGAATTCATTTTTTTCCTTGTTTTTCATTATTTAGTCTGTTTCCACGTGAATGAATTTGCTGGTTTCCACTTTTCTAACTTTGTTGTTGTTGTTGCTCTTGCTGTTGTTGTTGCACTTGCTGTTGTTTATAGAACTTGCTTAATAAATTGTTAATACGCCAATACTGGCAAATAACCTGGGAATTTTACTTTGGACTAATCTTCTATTCTTTTGTTTTCTTCCTTTTCCACTTTGGATGGCCACACTGTCTACCAGATTTATCCTTTTTAAAGTCACTAATAGGTATTTTGACAACTGAACAAGCAGCAGTTTTATATTTCTGATTAGATAATAAACATAAGGTTCTGTGATATTCTTCTACACTTTAACTTATGTTCCTACTCATGTGCTCACCTGTAGGTGAAACGAAACCTTTGAATCCTGACATCTGCTCTTAGGCAAGCAGTGTGTCTTCATAGACTGATTCTTCCTATTTTTAAACTCACGAAAGTGTCAGCTATAAGACTGTTCTTTCCGTTACATTTATAAAAACAATATTATGAATTATCTCCTTCATGCAGCAGTTGTATTTCATTATTTCAATTCACTTGTGGAATACCTTTATTGGTATTTTCAGGAAAGTACTTTAAAAATAGTTCATAAAAGTTCTTTCGTCTTTGCTTGGAGCTGAATACCTTAACTTTCTAAACATGCTCAGGGTTCAACATCAATATGAGATAAACTTTAACTAAGAGCCCAAAGATGTGATTTCACACCAAGAGAAGGGAAACTGTTAATATTTTATTATATTTCAATATTTTCTTCTTTTTAAATTAAGTCTTTACTGGTCTTACTGACTAAAGATTTTCTTTCGTTGTTGTTGTTACAGGTTATTCAGTGTGATAGGTGTCAGAGGCTACTTGGCTGTTGGGCATGCTACGTGCAGATACAGTTACTTACATAAAGGAAAGCACACCCCAATGATTTGAATAACCTAGTTCAGGAAGCTGGTTTGGTGGTGGATCAGAATAAAAATACCATGGAGGGGTAAATTCCAAGGATGAGATCCTTTGGAAAGAGTGACACTAGCAACTTAGGCTTGGATTTTAGAAAGCATTTGGTATTGCCTTACAGAAAATTTCCAGTCCTAAACAGTAACTTCAAAGACAGTAACATATATAGAAGGCCTCTTTGGCCTCTATGTAATTAGGACTAGAAGGTATCTGAGCCACTGTTGAATGGAACTTAATAAAAGAAAACTATTAAGAGAGAGTTAAATATCAAAATGTTCTGATTTAGAATTTGATTCCAAGTATGTGGAACATTAAATGACATGGGGCTTGAAAGCTTACAAAGCTTCATCCTGCATCTTTATCTACACTAGAAATGGTATGTGTTTGAGGAAATGCATGGAAGTTGTTTTCACAGAATCATGACACAAAGGCTCATTTTTGGTCATTAAAAAGACTAATTGTTCATTGAAGTCTAATGGCTTTTAGACTAGGTATTGCCAATTCAATGCAATTCCTGCACTGAGCTACACTGTTTAAATATAAAGAGTCTGACATGTCTATGGTATACAGAGTTGAACTATAAACCAGTTATTTAAAACCAAACCATAACTTACTGGAAATTTTTAAGTCATCTGATCTATCAGACTGTTACTGTCATGGCCTATAATTTGATTGCTGAACATTCTCCCAGCCTCTCTATTCATTCTTGTGCCCATCTGCAATTCTCTTCTATACATGGCCATATCTTGGGAGATTTCTTTGAGTTTAAAGTAAGACTTAATTTCTTTCATGTAATGCTGCAAGGGAAGTAGATGATAATTGAGCTCTAGGAGGTAAGAAATAATACAAAAAAAAAGCATTTCAAATTTTGAAAACATTGTTTGAAAAATAAAATACTAGTCAAGAGAGTTCAAAAGTCAAGTAGAAGAAATGAAAATTAAACAGCTGGTGTTACAGAGAACAGCTTTGCGGTAAATAGGATTTTACTGTAAAGGTTATTCTGGGAAACTCGGGGCTGAGCATTTTTACTTTAGTACCAAGCAAGTTGGCTGAAATGTTAATTAAAACCAGAATTATAAAAGACTCAGCTGAAAATAATATGATGGAGACAGATCTCCATGGCTTCTGTAAAAGAAATCTGTGCCTCTGTAAGCTATTCACATTCTTTTAATTGTTTGGGTATGATAACAAAAGAGTGAATACAAGAAGATTGGAAGATATAATTTATTTGCACTTTTGCAAAATAGTTGACAAAATTCATCCCATAAATCTCATGAGTTAGCTAGGTTCAGTAAAAAAATTCAGGCTTTCATATCAAAGCTCCATCCTCTTGTGAAATCTTATTGTCTTTAGCATGGTGAAAGATGATAAACTTAGTATTATTTTGGAAAGAGTGATGGTACCTTCTCTAACAGAAAAAAGTGTTTGACACGTGCACAAAGCACTGATTTACAGAATAACTTAATAATTGTGGTAGTATTATTTTTACTTCTATTATTTTATAAATCAAACTAGTTGTTCTTCTGAACAAAAAAAGACCCTATTTTTTCCTAAGCAGTCCTTATCTGTTGATCTTTCATCAGACAAAATTTTTAATGTCCAGAATCATTTTGTTCATAAGCCTCTGCTTTGTTAGCAACTTCAGCAATTAATTACAATTTAGAGCAAAAAGTCTTTGTTCAAGATCCTCATTCTTTATACAACTGTGCCAGAACACCAAGAACACAAGACTTCCCAGAGCTGCACCAGGAAAAAATAAAATGGCAAAGGCCAAACTTGGCATTCCTATAATGTTAAAATGCCTTCAAAAGACCAAAAAGAGAGAGACAGAGAGAGGGAAAGAAAGGAAAGGAAAAAATAAAGAAAAAAAGAACAAAATAATATTTTAAAAAAGAAGAAAGGAAATAAAATCAAAGAAAACAGAAAGAAAAAGAAAAATGAAGAAAAATAAAAGAAGAAAGAAAAATAAAAGAAAAGAGAGGAAGCCAGAAAAGGAGGAAAGAAAAATGGAAAGAAGGAGGGAAGTGCACAAGGAGAGGACAAAGGGACAAAGGGAAGGAAAGAAGGAAGATAGGAAGGAAGAGGGAAAGAAGGAAATGAGAAAGGAAAGAAGGAAAAAAGGATGACCTTTCCAATGGATTTTGTTTTTCAGGCATCAAAAGGAAAGATAAAATTGATTAACAAAATGAATATTTATGTTCAAAGAAACAATGAAAACAACAAGAAGTCTCTATGTGAATTCAACAGAATTAGAGAGGACTAAGTTGATCTGGAAAAGAATAAATACTTCTTTGTTGCAAAGAAGGAAACTTATTTTATCCGTTTTATTTATCAGTATGCTAGCACCTACTGTGCCATTTACTCCTCATTATTAAATAGAGACAGTACAAATTCAAACCGTGTTGACACTTCTGTTTACATTCTATTTTTTGCCATGACCTAAAGCCATGTCAACTCAGAACTTTGTGAACCACTGTGGGCTCCAAAGCGATGCAACTTGAGGCTTGACACTAAAATTAATAGACTTAAATGGCAATTGGAGATGTGGCATCTGTACGGCACAACAGCAAGCTGTATGGCCTGAGACTTCAGGTCAGCATTAACTCAAGATGCTCATTCCCCAGCATGGTCGGATGTGCTTGTCCAGATTTGTAGGTCTGGAACATGTGAAAATACTCTGCTGGCTCACTTCGCCCTGAAGACCCAAATTTTTCTTCTTCTGCTTAACTTCTCAGATCTTTTAGAAAAGTCCTCAGCCAGAAATCGTTTTATTTTGTTTCCTTTACTTTGTCCTTTCCCTTATCATTTCATTTCTTAGATATTTGAAATCCATCAGTGATGCTGACACTTACTTTATTTACTCTCTAGATCCTTAATCAGAAACTTTCATCATGCCTATGAAGATCTATGGAATAAAAATTGTCAAAAAGTGTTCTACAAATCACACATTTGAAATTATTGTATCCGAGGTTATCAGAGAGCATGTCCAGCTAACATGATTCAATTTATGAGCATTGAGGCAGTTTATGCTAGCAGAATATTTGCTCTAAAGTTTTCCAGGAGGAGGCATTTGTGCGGAGATCACAAGGTATTCTGTCCTGGAATGTCTGGTACACAGGCATCTAAAAAGAACTAGGCAAAAGGAGAGAAGAAAGAATTTAAAAGAAAATGGAAAATAATAAAGAACAATAAAAACATTCATGGCATATCTGTTTTTAATTGTTTTTCTTGACAGATCTGGGTTTCTGGTAGGCTATTCTAGTTATGATTAAACTAATTTTTCTGGTCTACAGGGCCAGAAAAGTTCAGTGTTCACATATAAGTACTGTTTTAACTCTTCATGTTTACTTACTTGCAAGTAAATGAAATTTTTCAATTGCCTTTTATTTTTTTTTCCAGCAACAGGCAGAGTTAGCATTTTGCAAAGTTGCTTTACTTTTGTTACATACTTCAATTTGAAAAGACCCTTTTACTTCTAAGTTTCTGAAAGAATCCAATTCTTCCTTTTGACATTTTTAAATTAAGCATTTCAATTATTTGATTTAAAATGACATTCCATTTTGAAATTTCATTGCTTTTGAGTAGAACAGTTTTAAAAGCTTTGAATCCACATAAAATATTTTGAGTTGCATCATTTTTGAAATATTTTATGAAACTATAAAAAAGAAAATAATTTTCAGTCTGATCCAAAGTAAATCTTTGATTTTTTTTTAATGACTAGCCAATTTACCACATTTTAGCTTTATTCAACTTGCTAAAATTAAAGGAAGAATTCTAAAAATGCATTAACTGAGGAGTTTTTTTTCCCTAAAATTTTCTTACCCCTTTTTGGGGATGTTTCATGTTACAAATGAATTAAATATTTCATAGTATTTCTACTATTCACATACCCTTAGTGTTGAAGAGCAAAACTAAGGGTCATCTATGATCCTGTGCCTCATGACAGGGCAGCCAGGACTTTGAAGATGATCTAGACTTTCCCATACTGTGAACTCCCTAAAAAGGTGATCTTTTAAACTCAAAAAGAAATTTTTTTGGAAAGCAGAGGTAAAAATTCCGAACTGCTTCACTCCTCTCCCATTGTTGTATAAGGTGGCGATTTGCTTCCAAGTTTGTTTTCTGTCAACTCAGAAACTTCTGAGTTGCAACAAACTTCACACAGACCTCCCTGGTGCCTAGGAAGTTTTCTTCCTGTCAGCAAGGGAGCTCAGCTGTGCATATGTTCCTTTCTCATTTCATGAGTCTCTCCATAAACAGCAGGCTCCCATCTTCTTGCTGTGACTCCCATTCTCTTCTCTTCACTGCACTGCCAGGAAGCTCCTCCTTGCCGCCTCTCCTCCTCCCACCAAGTCCCCAGGCAAGCTCATCTGCTCTCCAGGGAAAAGGAGGAATCTCTGCTCCCTCCAGGGGGTCCCTCTGACCTAGTCACTCCCTTTTTAAAGGAACATGACATACAACGGAGAACAAAAAAATAAAACAGATGCTGTCCAAAACAAACCTATTCACATGCCAGAAGAAAAATCAGCACATCTCCCAGGCTTGATTGTCTCAAATCCCTGTCACGTGGCTGTTCAGGCCCTCCAGCTGTTTGTTCTCTGTGTGTGGAGCAATGAGACCATGTTCTGGTAACTTCTACATACTGGCCATAATCCATGAAAGTTTTTGATCCAAAGCTTTTACACATTTCCAGATTGCAATTTACTCAGTACATTTTACATGAGACACATCCGAAACACAGGGAATAAATCCAAGATTGTTTCTCTCTCATGCTTATGAAAATAGCAGCCAACAGTAGTTAACATTGCAAGCCTAAGGGCTAGGTACAAATTCTCATGCTAGCATACAAGGGCTTTGATGATATTAATTTTTGTTGTTGTTGTGTGTGTGTGTGTGTACAATCTTATCTGCCATCAAAAACTGTGCTAATTTCTACAGCGCAGGTAGCTGTAGAAGATTTAACTAAATCTTCTACAGCTGTAGAAGATTTGAACTAAATCTTAATATCTCTGCAGCAGTCAGATAAAATCTGAGGATGCCTTTATGTCTCCACAGACAGTGCATGACTCCATCCAGGAATTTATGACAGAATTAGTGAGAGAGCAGGGAAGCTGAGAAACATTTTCAACGTTTTTACTGCTGTATCTCACTGACTTTCTATGTTCAGGTGTCTTATTTTCCTTAGTAGAAGATTAATGGAACTGACTGTTGATGGTTTCATATGGTTTAAGGCCAGAAAGGATTATTAGATCATCTTAGCCTGACATCCTGTATATTACAGGCCATAAAAGGTATATGCACATGACACAATGCAGTGCCATACAGCAATACCCATGCTACCTCTGAACAAATTAGCTCAGATACAGAAAGCAATAAAACTGTATTAGCCCAGGAAAAGCGCTGAAAGCAGTACAGCTAATGTAGTTCAAGCACAGTACCTCCAAACTGCAGCTGCATCATTTCCAGTATCCAAACTCACACTAGCAGAAGTGGTTTAGGTATTTCCATCAAATTCTCTATATCATCTAAACTGTTTAGATCACAACATTTCTATCTTTAGGGACTCTAAGCTTTGTGTTACAGGAAAGAGTAAGACAATGATCTGGCTAGAAGAGTTCTTCCTGCAAATACTACTACTTTTACTATCGTTGAGGTTGGTTAAATCCCAGGATCTTCAAAACAATTACTTTGTTACAGTTGTATAAAGCAGAATCTCTCAGAGAGTAGGCACAGTTTTCCTTCTTTACTCCCAGATATATTACCTCTTAATCAACATATTAAACAAAATTTTGTTGGGAGTCATACTTTAAATAGATCATTTGGATCATTCTTGATCAATTTATGTTATTTTGAAAACTTGTTAACAAGAATTTTAAATCATCTTCTTGATAATTGGCAAATATGTAAAATAATATTAATGAAAAGCAATCTCTGTAAGAGTTCCTTAGAAACAGGACTACCCATTCTAAGATATTTTAGCAAACCAATGTTAACCTGATCTCTGTAGTCTCTGTTAATTTTGCACTCTGGAGAAATCTAGGTTTGTTATGATAACATGTGATTAGACTTATAATTTTGACAAAAAAATTGTTTGGTAAGCTGTTTTTTTTTTTCCCAACAATTCCATTAGACAAGCTTATTCTTAAAGAGAATCCTAAACTGAAAATCAATTAATTTCAACCAGAAAACAAGCTGGTTGAAACTTTCATGCTTTAAATATCAATATAGGCAATTTTTCAATACCTTTAAGTTTCCCCATTTTTCAAATACTTGTAAGTATGTAAATGATTTATAAAACCACTATATACTTTGTTCAGAGTTCTGTAACTATAAGAAGATCTATAAAATCTGTAAGGTATTTACATAAAATTGCACCTTTCACAATACATTTTAGTATGTATTTCATCATATGCCACCCTTGGAGAAGAATAAACTCCCTTTTTCTGGTTTCTCCTCTGGTCTTTCTCCTGGCTATATTGAGTGGTTTTTATATATACTGCTTCAGGAGAACTACAAGCCAAAGCCATATATAGAACATACTCATCTATCTACAGTTTGTAATCTAGAATGAACATATGTAAGATAGGTCTTTTTCTCATTCCTCTACTCTTAAAAAATTTATTATAATGTATTGCTGTAGCCATCACTATTTAAATATATATGCAGTACAAATTTCACCAGGAGAGAGGGTATTTCTTAGTGAAATGCAATTGGAAAAAAAAAGTAGACAAGCTTTTGGGCATAATTCTTTCTTCAGTGTATATCTTTCACCTTGTAGTGTATAATAGTTGCTCATTTACTTGTGTTTTTATATTAATGTTTTTATATTCTATATTTTTATTGAGTTTTAACTAGGATGGCTTCTTGCTCAATATAATTTACTTTAATTCTATAAATAATGCTTTGTGTTTATTTAGACTTTTATTTTTTGACAATTTTCTTTTGGCAAATACTTACTACTTTAAATGTAAGATATATCAACAAGAGTTTTAATGTATGATATGCCAAAGCTAGTCTCTGCATTATTTATATATGTATATGTATGTGCATTATTATTTGGTGATATATTCTCTTTGCACATTGTAAATGCAATCATATAATCATATCTATTTCTAGGAAAACACTTGCCTTATGGTATTTCATTCAAATAAGTTCAGAACCTGAGGTACTTTTTTGGGGGTTTAGTGTTTCTGCATGAGAAGTTTTCATTTATTATTTTTAGAAATTCTTGAAAATTTAGTGATACTTGAGATGATGAGCAAATATATTCTGGGATGAAGTCACCCCTATTAATATTTTCTGTCTTGTCATACATTATGGGAAAATGATAAAGAGCAGGACAGACTGTTATCTGGTGTGATTAGATTTTTTATAATGGATTCTACAAACAATTAGATTTTTTTTTGCTATGTAGATGTTCCATCCATAATATTTGCCTTCCATTTTGAGTTACCAGAAACACAGAAACTTTGATGTGAAGTCTAGTCTCTTTCCCCTTTAGAGATTTAGGAAATATATTTTTCTAGTTGTGAGGAAAAAATCAAACAAACACAAGAATCACTACAGAATCTCTTTAAATGACAAGAGAAAAAGAAGAAACTTAATTGCATTGAACAGCATACAATCTATTTCTTCCATCAAAATATATTTACTAGAACTATAAGTGAATAATTAAGTACCAAAAAAATCAGCTGAGGATTCATATAATCATATATAAAGTAAAATACTCTCATCATCACAGAGTACATGTAAAAACATACGTTAAAACAACTGCTTTACATTAATGAAGTTGCACATAAAAGCTAGAAACACAAAATAAAAAAAACTAACTTTAGGAGGATGTGTAAGAAGTATGATCTTCTGCTGATTTCCTTTCACAGATTTCCTTTCACAAAAAAAGAAAAGCTGAAATGTATAGGGTAGAGTATATTTTGCTTCTACTATCTTCATCCTGATATAAATATGTCTTATAAACCCATAAGAAAAATGTCAGTGGGGAAATGCTGAAGTAGAAGCTTTGGTAATGGTAAGAGAGATTAAAAATTCAGATCTCTATGGATAATTAGGTGGTGCACGGAGCTGAAATGCAGCCACAGCTGTCTGTGACATGTTAAGGGGGGAAACTAAACATTTATTGAATACCAACATTTTGGTAGCTCTCATGAATCTTAATAATAATAATAGTGATAATAATAAATGTTGTTTCTTACCTTCTTCTTCCATATTTGAGGTCTACGTTCATATTCAGTGTAAGCTGCAACCTTCTGCAGTGCCACAGTACTATGCTCTAATCTTATCTCCCACATTTGTGCCACCTACCCAGGGGACAGTTATGGCCAGAATCTTGCAGTAAGTGAGAATAACAGCTGTGCAAACCTACGATTTCTTTCAGAATCTGCAAAAGGCAGGGCATAGAGAACAGGGTGAATTGTATGGTCCTCAATACTGGTAAACACCGCAATCGCCAGCCTCACCCTCCTCAAGAGCAGAATAGCTGCCTGAATTCTGAATTCTTTGTGATGCCACTCCAAATTCTTACAGTGACAGGGTAGTTTTTCTTCTTCACCAGGACCAAGCTGCAGTTGTAGGCCACAGTGTAGCTCTAAATAAAAAACCTTTACATTCCTGTTCTTCTGCAAACAATCAACAGACATTTAAACATGTGCAAAACAGAATATAGTAAGAACAGAACTCTAAATTTAGAAGTCATGCATTTGGGATTTCAAAGCTGCTTCAAGTGCTGTTAGTACTTTGGCAGCCCAGATTTATGTTAATTACATGAGGGTTGCTGGAGATGCCTCTTAGTGTCTGGACATTTTTGCATGTACTCTGTCTGTCTTGGTTTCCTGCATGCCACAGTCTTCAGACAAATGTCAATTTTTAGTTGCAATGATGAAATTATACTTCCACACAAATTCTAAAGGGCTGAAGAGAGTTGTGTTTCATTGCTTAGGTTCATGCAGCAATACAGACTTGGTATTACAGACCTTGTAACATGTTACTGCTGCTGAAGGAAGAGGCACAGCTGGCAGCTGCGTGGATGAGCAAACGCATTGAATGAGGACATTTTTCAAACACTGATTGGGGAAAGAGAAAAATATGCAAATAATTTCTTTGGCAGTGCTTATTTATTTATCTGTTTTGGAACTTACTCCATTGTTTATCATCATGATAGTTTCTGACAGATCATGTGTTGTGGTTACTTTGTATTTCAAAGACGGATATTCTGATATAAGGGATGTTGCCTGCCCCCACTTATTAAGAGTAAGGGGTTATAAACTTCCATAACTGTACAGTTTGTCATATCATATATTACGTCTTGTCTAGCAAGAATATATTCACCCTGAAAAGATGGATGATAATAGACAAAAACATTTTTGACAGTCAGGATGTCTTTGCCAGGAAATGTGACCAACTTGAGCAAATTATTTGGACTGAGTTATGTAAAAGACTCTTGACTATTCAATTAATATTATTGAACAGAGATTTCTAAATGCCCAACCAACACAGCCACCTGACTCTAATACAAAAATTAGTGAAAGAAAAGCCCATCCCACCTCTCTACAAAGCTTGTTCTTCTTGACGCAGATCTTTTACCTGTGTGGGATCAAGGATAACTGCTTCAATTACAACATCATCCAAACTTTGTATCAAACCTTACATATATACACAGAAGTTTTTGCCCTAAGACGGACCTAACAGGAATTGTTCATGGACCCTAAACTTTCTCACAGTAGCACTTTCTTAAGGTCTGTAGTGCCAGCAGAAACTGTCCTTGGCTGCACATCAAAACCTGCCCCAGACTTGAGCAGGGTGCAGAGTGGTGAAATAACACTAGAATATTCTATGTTCAAACAGTGAGGACATTAGTGGCCTGTTAGTACCGCTTGGTTCAAAGTGGCAACAACAAAAACAACACAACAATAATAAAATGAAGCAAGGCGGAATGGGGGAAAACCCTTCTTTATTAAGATCTGACTCAAATTCTCCAGTGGTTTTGAGAGAACAGAATTTTGCCTCCCAACAATAAAATGCTGGGACTAGGATACTCCTGAAATGTAAAAGGGAAATAGCAGAATTAAACAAAGAACTAAGGGGAGAGTCTTGTAGAAAAGTGCTTGTTTCTTTTGCTCCTGCTCATGCTTGTTCCTTTGGGCAAATTGCTCCTATGGAAGGGGATGTTCTGCTTCCAGCCCATAAGTACAGGCTCTTTATGGACAGCATGCCCAGGAGTATTTGCTGCCTTCAGGAACCATCTATTTTGCTATACCTACAGCTGACCATGACACATTTTAGAGAAGCCATATAATATCTATATAAAATATTGCTGTACTAGTGATATATGTTTTAGAAATTTATCCTGGCAAAACCGTCTGTTTTAAACTTAACTGGCTGCAAAAGCTGCTGTCTCTGTCTGTCTGTGGCAGCTGACTAAAATATTCTCTTTGCTCGTTAAGTACTACCTGGGGTATTGGAAGCAGTTCTGAAAGAACCAGCACTAGTAACCCAAGCAGATGCCCTAAGCACAGTGCATTCATGAGCTGATGATGTTCTTCCATGAGGTCTTGTACATGCCTGGAAAGGGGTATGTTTTCCAGCAAGAGAACTTCCTCTGCCTAGCCCTTCAGGTCCCATTTCTCTAAGGCAATAAAGGAAATCACTTCTGAGGAATAATACATTACCATGTGTTTTTAACCTGGAACAGATCTAGAGTTGCTAATAGGCATGTTATGAAACTCGTATGTGTAAGAACTTCTCTGAGCATTATTCATGCAAACACATCCCTGGCCTACTACTTTGGGTTTTGAACCTGCATATTTTGAGCTACCCTTTGTGAGAATGCATTTGTAGAGGCAGCTGAGAGTGTTAAACCCATCCTCCTTCATTCCTACTGCCCCTTGCAGTGTGTACATTTGCCCTGATGGTGCCAGAGCACTCATAGAATTGGGCTGCATCTGTTTCTTCAGGTGGCCTCTGTTCATTCCCTTCATGTCTGTAGGAGACTACATTGGCTAGTGACTGTACAATACAGCCTGTAGGCTTGTGATAGTGTCATGTATATTTATTTATACGCAAAACTCATTATAGGAAGGAAGATTAAAGGCCAGATCCATTTCTATTAAAAGTGTGCCCATTTTTTTTTAAGTATAACATTACTCCACTTTTACAAATATTTTGAATATCTGGGAATTAACATTTAAGGCTCCCAGCTTGCTCTATCTCTTCACATAATTCTTAATAATTTCCTACTCATGTGTCAGACTGGTTCCCTCCCATCTTCAATCTGCAAAAATATGCACAAAGGTCAAAATAACAAATTAATAGGAGATTCTTGGAAATAGAACATTTATATAGCAAATGAGGTTTTATAATCTGTGTTTGCCATGTTCCCTGTAAGGGCAGAAGGCTTTATAATAACAAAAGCAGGAGTCAGTTGAGCCTTACTAGGTGACCTGTTTCTAATACGGAGACAAATGAGGTGAAAATAAAACCTCCTATATTATCAATATTTTTTTATTGATAACTGATGGAGAGATTAAATAAGAAGGACCAGGAACTCAAAAAAAATCCCAATATTTTGAATGTTTGTCATTATTTTTTCATTTACTTACTGAGTATTTTTGGACCTTTAAGAATAGTATAAATTCTATATCAGAATATCTGGTAAATATCCACCTATCTTACAAAAAAAAAGTATTATCATAGGAAAAAAAAAGTAAGTTTCCATAAGCCCATGTTCATTATGATATGTTAAATTTATCTTCATAATTCTTTTTTAATCACATGTCTCAGTGGATACTTGATTAATCTGTGATCAGTGTCATACTAGCAGACCTATAATTTCCATATCCTTTCTATTTGTTCTTCCAAAATATTGATACAACAATAAATTTATACTTTTTTTTAGGGGGAGAAGAAGGAGGAAGGCACTTTTCCCACTTTCTAGGATTAATGAAAAACAACTTTAATAGTCTACATTCAGTAGACTATAGTCTACAAATAGACTTTGCTTACTTTTTTTTCCAAAAATCTGCATGTTCTCTAGAGTTACTGATTTAAAAATGACTAATTTTACCATAGACTTTGTAATATCTGGGCAATAATTTTTTTTCCATTAGAGGGAGTATTTTATCATCATAGGATAATGTTCCTATGTCATTTCTTTTTTTCTTCCAAACATAAGAACTTTTGACTTCCTATGATTGTTTCTGACAAATCTGTGATTTTTTAGGATTCATTTTTCCCCTATAATATTCCAAATATCATGTCTAATTGGAAATTGGTAGTAGCACAATTGCATCATGAGATACAATCAATTCATCAGAATTTTCATATACTTCTAGCATGTAGTACTGAGGAGGAAAGATTAAATTTACAGCCATCTGAATGATTCATATGATTGTTGTTTTGGGATAATGATAGAAAAAAATGACATTAAAAGATAAGAAAGAGAGAAAGACAGAGAGAAAGACAGAGAGAAAGAGAGAACGAAAGAGAGAGAGTGACAAAGAGAGAGAGACAGAAAGAGGGAAAGAGAGCGAGAAAGAGAAGGAGAGAAGGAGAGAAGGAGAGGAGAGGAGAGAAAGAGAGAAAGAGAGAAAGAAAAAGAAAAAGAAAGGGAGAAAGAGAGAAAGAGAGAAAGAAAAATAAATAAAGAAAGAAAGAGAAAGAGAGAGAAACAAAGAGAGAAAAAGAGAGAGAGAAAGAGAGAAAGAGAGAGAAAGAAAGAGAGAAAGAGAGAGAAAGAGAAAGAAAGAAGGAAAGAAAGAAAGAAAGAAAGAAAGAAAGAAAGAAAGAAAGAAAGAAAGAAATAAAGAAAGAAAGAAAGAAAGAAAGAAAGAAAGAAAGAAAAAGAAAAAGAAAGAGATGAGAAAGAGAGAGATGAGAAAGAGAGAAGGAGAGATGAGAAAGAGAGAAGGAGAGAAAGAAAGAAAAAGAGAGAAAG
>JAUBOD010000166.1:679116-694516 GCA_032353885.1 Nothura maculosa
AGGAAGGAAGGAAGGAAGGAAGGAAGGAAGGAAGGAAGGAAGGAAGGAAGGAAGGAAGGAAGGAAGGAAGGAGGGAATTTCTATAGGATCCTGCTTCTGGAACTAATCAGAATAGCATAGCAAAGAAAGGTCTGCTAGGAAAATCCTCCCCAGAAGCTGTAATTTGTATAGTGACTATGACCTCATGGGAAAAATAAAAAGCTTATTGCTGTTGTGGAATATTCTCAGTGTCTTTGCCAGAAGGCAGTGATTCAGGTGATATGAAAAGGAAGTGATTCAGTTACCTAAACACAGATTCTGGAAGCCCTCCATGGGAATGGCAGATACAGCATAGGGACTATGGGAAATCCATGTACCTCTAAAGTGGCAGCTGGTAAACGAGCAAGAAGACAGCAGTCATTTAGATGGACTATATTTGGATACTTGCACTGCTGCTTTTGTGTCAGTTTGGGAGAGTAAGGTAAATGAATGGTATCAGAGGTATTCTTAAATTGTGTTTTTCTTATCTTTACATCACGAGTTCTTGTAATTAAGAATAGCAGACAAAATCTCTGCCTTGGAGACAGGAAGTAGTACATACTAATAAAATCAGTTACCAAGCATCTTGAACATGTGAAATGTTTGAAAACTTTTTATTCTAAATGGTATTTATAAAATGTCACTAAAATGTTAGAACACATGTTGATCAAAGACTCAGAAAAGATTAGTAGACTCTCATACTTCTAGTGACACATACATACTCTGTGATGCTTAGTAATCATTTCATATGCCCCATTGACCTATTTTCAAATTCAGACTAGTTAAGTTTGCTACTTTTGCAGAAATATTTTTGCTTTTTGTGGATAGAAAGTAGTTATGTCCATAGAAAGTATTTTAAGCTCTGAAAAAGAATCTGAACTAAAGAAAACCCAAGTACCTTACTGCAGTCAAAGAATTTTCAGCCAATATATTAAAGATTACTTGCTTGCTAAAAAACTGACCATCAGAAAAGGAGAAAATGAATGCAGCAACATTTTTGTTGATTGTGTGGAGTATGTTTTAGCATTTTACTAAATGAAAATCTGAATCATGGCTTTTAGAGTAGTAATTTATAGATTTTAATCAGATTATCAAAGGGATTATCTTTCAGCCATGCCTTCTTTCAGTACATTTTTTTGAATTCATTAGATAAGTAGACAAATAGATAAGTAAAGAAAAATAAACAGAAAAGAGATATTTAAATTAATATTCTTTTAACTGTGAATCTGATTCCTTCTTTTTTAAATACTCTCCTTTGGAAGATCCAAGCAACAGATCAAGACTATTTTTTGGTAAGTATAAGGTGTATTGAGAGAGTGAGACTAGACTGAAATGCAACTGTCCAGCTACTTACACAAGATACTCTAGAATTTAAAATATTCAATTGTTTTGATTATTTAAGTTATTTTATACACTTCAGCAGTTAAACACAAAGTCACTGGTTTCTGTCATGAAAATATCATATGTTTTGCAAAAAGTTGTATAAAATGATGATTTTTTGATCTAGGTTTTGATCCAGGTCCCTCTAAACCAGAATTCTCTTGTCCTGTACTTGTGGAAAGCAAATTTCACATATAGAAAATTCTACTAGTGCAGCAAATTAGCCCTGCTATAGTCCAGCAATCTGTTCCTGAAAGTGGTAGAGATACTTCAGAAGATGTCTCCCAGATCTTTAGAAGATGATTTATGGCCTTAAGTGGGTAGTTTTTGTAATTTGAATTCCTTTTTTATTTATAGTGTTCTAAAAATACTATTCTTATAAATGTGAAGGTCTTCATATCCTATGCTTGTGAGATTGAAACCTAACAACATCATGTATTTAACATAGCTTATGCTTAATTTGTATAAATGTCTAATAGTGCTAAATTACAAATACCGTGAATTTAATCATTCCAAACATTCAAAAACCCTTATGCTTTTTTTTAATGCATTGACTCAATAAAATCTAATGGAGATAACATTGTATATGTTATATATGAAAATCTGAATTGTATATGTTAGATATGAAAATCTGAATTCATACGTATTTATATTTCTTTTTCTACCTTGGTTATGACATCCCACACAAAAGGTCTGTGGCCATTAGTAAGCACAAGATGCCATATGTCCTTATGGCATCATTTGCACGCACAAATCTGTGATTAAAAAAAAAAAAAGGAAATAGGAAAAGTGTAAAGAAGACAGACTTTTTTGAAATGAAACAGACCATTCTAAGAAGATGTCCATACATGTTTTTCATGTGCTAAGCTGACCAAATGGGCAATTCAGAAAACATCAGATAAGAAGCCAAACTTGTAAACTGAGAATGCAAGGTTTGGATATTTGGTCATCTTTACTCAGTAAACTTCAACGGGTTACTTTTTAATAATGACTTCATGAGAAAAACACAAGACATATAGCATTCTTTTCACATTTACCATTTCAGCTACCTGTCTACCAAAATTGGAATAATACTTTTAGTATAGCCAGGTAGAACATCCACCAATTTGGGAGAAATATATTTTACAGTAGCATTTATCATTTACTTTAAAAATGGTATGTTATAGTCTGCAAAAATAAGATTCCCACAAATTGATGCATCAGCATAAGGAAATATGACTGATGTTGATCCTGAAGGTGCTTTTCAAGCACTACTTCCGTTGCAGTCAGGAGTTTTAATGCCTAATAATTTTCAAGGAATCTAATTGAAATGTCTGCCTTCTATTATATGGCATGCACTGAGAAAACACTACGATATAGATATTACCTTGTCTCTTCGGAAAGCACTCAAAGCTGCAGACTTCTAAACATACCAGCTTTCTTAGTTACCATAGTGTTTATCTTGTTTGAATACAAAGCTTGAAATCCTTTAATAATACAAAAAAAAGAGAGAGAGAGAGAAAGGAAAAAGAGAACCTCTGATAAAAGCATTTTGAGTTGCCTATAATAGTACAATTCAAACCAAATTATTTTAATTCAAGTATTTAGAATGCAGTAACACATTTCAAAACCATAAAGTGTTTGTAGATAACCCAATTTCTTTGTGCATAGAAATCTCAAAAGAGATGTGAATTTGTTATTTAGTTTTGATCATTTATTTTGTATAAGTAAGGACTGTAACCTAAAATACTGTTGTTTTCTCATTTCAGTAAAATATCTTCTATTCCATGTTTAGCACTTAAAAAGACTTCTTTTTTTTTTTTTTTGAAGTAGATACCATAGCTGCAATTCTTCCCGAAGGACTTAGAGTAAATGGGATTGATTTAGATATGCTATGGTGACAACAGTCTGATCTAAAGCTGGCTGGGTTTTTTTTCCCTTCTCTTCTCCCCCTCCACCATAATTCAGCCAGTCTAAACAAGAAGAGAAATTTCTAGAAGAGCACTGCAGAGAGAAAACACAAACTGTTGGTTTGTTTATTTGATTGTTTTCAGGAGTGCATGGTTTTCCCTCCCAGCAATGCATTTAAGCCAGCATGGCCAGTTAAATTAATATAACAGGTTGGGATGTGCGGAATATGCTTGGCGTGAATATATTTAGCAGCCATAGAAGACAGAGCGAAGTATGTATCTCCATCCTGGATGATGTATCTGAAGGCAAACTCCCTGCGAAGGCGTATATAGACCAGCAGAAAGGTCCAGGCTTGTGTCCCAGGTTTTGTTACAAAGCTTGGAAGGTGCAATGGTTTATGGGGAGAAGAGAAAGATTCTTGTCCCTCCCTTGAAGAGTAGAGCACATGAAAGATGGGACTTACAATCATCCTGCCTAAGAAAAGTCTACTACAAATCTATCCTGGTTCTAAAGATACCTTAGAGGTTGATGATCTCCCAAGCAAAAGTTTTTAAGTACTAATCTAAAGGATGAGTGGAATTTCTAGACAGCTTTCCAGTGTCCTGTACAAACTCTGACCGAATGGAATTAGCAAAGGAAAAAAAAAGCAGTGTGAAATTAAAGGAAAAGGAAGGTGGGTGGGGGGATTGTTTCCCTGCAGTCTAAAGCTATGAGGTGCAGAAATTATGTTGCTGGAAGGAATCACTACAGAATTCCTCTGCATAGTGGCTCTACATGATGTGGATACATAATCATGCTCTTAATGCTCTCCTCCCAGCTTTCCCTTTGCACCCTTATGGAAAGAGACAGAAATTGTGCAATAAAGGACATGTAGAATTAGAGGCTGTGTCTGCAATTTGCCCCATGGCATCCTTTTGGCCTCTGGATCCTTATGTGATGAGACTTAGAATTTGTCATAAAAAGATTTAAGATTTGGGAGGTTTACTTAAACTTGTTTAATAGATATTTTCAAAGCTCCAGGCGATTAATTCAGACTCATTTAGACTGTTTATATACCTGAACTTTGAGAATGAGTTGTATCAACTGAGAAAAATATGTTACAAGCGTTAATAAAAATGTATTTAAATAAAGAACAAGTTTGTTCCTGTCTGGGTGCTTTGTTGCCTGCACATGTAAAATACCACATTAAAATAATCAAATGAGCATTTTAGTTGAATAATCACACTGATAAGCATAGGAGAATAACTTGACAGCTTGGCTATCCCCTGCAAGTTTGCTCATAGCATTGCTCCTGGCTGCTCACTCCCGTCTTCTCCCACACTATGTCCTTAGTAGATATCATAGACTCCAGATATGACTATAGTATCTGGAGTCTATAGACTATACGACTATAGTAGATCTTTTCTTTTTCATTTAAGTCATAACTGAAACAGACTAAACAATTTTACACAGATAGCTGCATTACTACTCAAAATGCAAAGTATGTCAGAATGTAAAAGAGAAACTGCTGTGTAGTTAAGCTCCTAAATGTGAACTAGAACATTATTATTGCACTTTCTGCAGAAAAATAAATGCCTGAGATCTAGTTACTTGCATTTCTGCAACTATTTCTAGGTAAAGTTCACCACAAAGCTCTGTAAAATAATTGTAAGAGGAACAATTCATGAGTACATGCATGGAAGAGCTGTGGGGGCATTCTCTAAGAAGCCTGCTTGATTTAGCTGTCTCCTTTTCAAGTCACTGGTACCTATTTCTGTTTACCATCTTGACACATCATGTGGCTGCACAAGGGAAAGGTTCAGCTTTTGTGTTTGAATGTAAAGCAGAGATTACATAGATTCAACTCCTGCAATTAAGTCTAGCTGACTAGCTTGCACAGGAGCATCCATACCAATTTGTAATGGCAAGTAATTAATTATTGCTGGGATGCAAATCTTTGTACTTCAGTTAATCTGGAACATAAAGAAATAATCTCAGCAATCTAAAATTTGTCCTTAGCATTCCATGCAGATACCCGTAAGGTAAGTAAGTCTATGCACAAATACTATTTTACTAGCTGAACAGAATGATTCAAACTCCTGATATAGTTTTGATAGGACTGTACATGAGTTGTTCCAGCTTTGCGTTGTCCAAGTTGGTAACTTAGAGGTAGAAGGTAGATTTAAGGAACTATGGAGAGTAATAGTTCCATCCTTCCAGCTGAATGCAGAAAAGATAAAGGGCAAATTCAAAAACAACAGTTTTGAAGATATGAGGAGCAAGTAATTACACTGAATCACAGAATTATTGAGGTTGGAAGAGACCTCTAGAGATCATCTAGTTCAAACCATCTGCTCCAGCAAGGACACCTAGAACACGTGGCACAGGGTCACATCCAGGTGGGTTTCAATAATTTCTAGAGATGGAGACTCCACAACATCCCTGGGCAACCTGTTCCAGGGCTCTGTCATCCTCACAGTAAAGTTCTTCTTCCTCAGATGCAACTTCCTGTGTTTTTATTTATAACCATTATCGCTTGTCCTGCCACTTATCTGGATTCTATATAATCTTATTCTAGAAAGTAAGTATGGAGGACTAACACTTTCACAGGAATCATTTCAAAACTTAAATTAGTGGCAGGAGCCGAATATATGCCTGTTATACAATCAAAAGACTGCAGTTTTTAGAACTAGTTAAACATTTCTAAGTTGGCAGGTTTGCTAAGAGAACAGAATCACATGTTCAAGAGTGTATTTTGCAGACAAAGAAATATTTTCAAATGCAACATCTGTTTATAGAGAAGCACAGAAACCACAACAATAAAAAGATAAAGTGAAATTTTTTTGTATTTTCACCTCATTATTACAGGTGTATTTACATATTGTATTCTACTTAATTGCACTAAATATATAGTGCAGTATTTATTTATTGATGAGAAATATATTCTAATTTAATGCTAGAATCTATATTAATAAAAATAGAAAAACATCACAAGTAAACTATAATGTTCTTTGATATTAAATTAGTGCATTAGATTTGCCACTTTTCTACTACAGCCTAAGTAGAATACTCTTCACTAATAAAATACAATAACCATTCAAGTCATGAGATTAGCCTGAGAAATCACTTGCTGTTATGGTCTAGTTATTCTGTTAATCCATACTCATGGGATTAGCAGTGATTATATCCTTTGGGAAATCATGTATTTTTCTAAATATATTTCTAGTTTTGTTCACAAGTATTGGTAAGAAAACAAGAAATGAATGAAGTATACAGAGTGATTTTCCATGGTCTTTGAAAAGCAATTCATGTAATTGTATTACATTTACATAACTCCTAGGCCATTTGCTTTAAAACTAGGTTTCCCTTAATCCATCTGTCATACTTTATTCTACTACAGGATAAAAATCACAGCATGATCGAGAGAGTTAATCATTAAAGACTATGAAATGCAGTTTTATGCACAAAAGGGCGCAGGTAGTGGCGCAAATACACATTATATCATCTTATCACACTATCTGTTACACATTTAACTGCCTTTGATCTTATCTAGTAATAGATATATTGCTGAAATAATCACCATTTAAATATATTAGGTTGTTTGACATAGGTACTACACACAAGTAAAATCAATAATGATTATACAGTCACTAGATACAATGTAAACTGCATACCACAAATGTCTTTACAGGGTTAGATAACATCACAGAAATCCTAATGAAAGTCAATAGTCATTAGTTTTTAGAAGCAGCACTTGAACTTTTGGGATTTTTTATAGTAACCAGTGCAACCATCGGTGCAAATTTTTTAAACAAATGAAGATCAAAGAAAGAATGACAAGTAGATTTAACAAATACAACTCCAGAATTGGTCAATATTTGCTGCTTCTCTGAAAAACTAGTAAATATATACTCATTTTATGTAGGTAGTGGAATCTATGCTAGAAAGATTATTCAGAACCTTAAATGAGAGTATAAATATGTTTATTTGTGACAATAGCTGAATTTAATAATCACCACCTGTTAGCTCTCTAAAATTAAAGCCAGCCTACATACTTTAGTAATAAGGTCATTACATGAAATTCCTTAGCAAAGCTTTATTCTGCAAGCTAAAACAAAACAAGGCAACAAAATAACAAGAAAAACTATGATAGCCTTATTACGTTTGGGTTCAAAAACAGAACACAGTTGGTAAATGATGCTTTCTTCAATTTGGCTGACCTGAAAGTGAAACTTCTTTTGTTATTTCTGTTACTTTTTCTGAAGCGACAGTGCTATCTTATTTCATTGTATAAATATTTGGCTAGATTTAATATTGAAGATATAGGATTATATTTTGAGCTGAAAGATGCAAAATTGTAAACACTACAGAAATATACAAGGCTCTGAATTATAACCATTACAAATGTTTTTGTCACAGTAAGGACACAATATATAAAGCATTTAAATTTAATTGAAAATGAGGGCAATTTTATCTCTACATGAAATAAGTTGATAATTCTTGGTACTTCCCAGATTTGAAAGAAGGTGCCCAATATAATTAGTCTGACTGGTAAGGTTTTTCAACCAGTATGGTATAGAAAAGATTCCATAGATAAGAAGACTTGCAAAATAAATGTATAACTGTAAAACAATTTTATCTCCATTAAGTGTTATTTTAAACCTCATTTGTAAGGCAGTTCAGTATTTATTTTATAGCTACATGGCTTTAAGTTAGATTATTTTAAAATCTCAATTCATAAGTAAACACCAAAAAAGATAAAAAAAGTTTCCTGAAAATGCAATCCACTCATTTCTGTCTTATAAAATTTAAAGCTTTTTGGAAGTATAGAACCAACAGTTTATAACCCTTATCTTCTATCCACTCTAAGGTGGCTGTCAAATTTACTGTTTAAGGTTTTCTTTGTAATCACACTATTACGCACTTCATCACCTTCCCCACCCCCGTCATTCAATCTAATGTTTTAAAGGGAAAGGAAATTACTTGTCTTCACTGCCAGCACTTGACACTTTTATGGGTCATTTGTAATGAAGCTATTCTTTGGTTTTAATGGAGACCTTGATTTGGACCAGTGTGAATAATTGTCAAAAGGTGATTAATTAAATAATCACCACCACCCTGTAAAATGGATCAACATATTACATTACACTGATCCAAAAGTTATTTTATTCCTGCATTAGACTTCAAATTCTATGCATTTAAACAAGCCTTAAACTGGGCCATATAATTTACTACACATTAATTATACATACATTGTGGCTAAAGTAAGAAAAATTGTTTTACACCTCTTTTTAACTCTGTAAAATATGTTGCCAAGGCTTATAACAATAAAAGATCATTCTGAGGATTTTATATATATATACATAGAATAATAAATATTATCCAGATAAAACATAAAAAGAATTTTGTGCTTTAAAAACACATATTTTTGGCTGAGGAATGTATTTTAAAAAGTTTTTCCACATTTAGTTATGTAGGAACAAGAGACAAGCATATGTTTAATACCCTGTACAGAAGATGGATGGTTATGTACTATTAAATCATGACATATTATTCTTTAGTTTAGACAGTCCTATACAGGTTCATGCACTGCTAACTCTCTCAAGTAATAAACTTTGTTAGAGTCATATAGCCTTTGTTATAGTTTATTGCTTTTGGTTCCTTCTAGAGAGCTGCAATACTACTAATAATACTATTTATAATTTGTTCATGGTCTGCATAAAGGAAATGTAAGGATTCTGATCCACATTTTCAAGGCTAAATAAGATAATGCAGTAGTTTGGTTGCTGAAACTTCCCAGAAGAAATTAACCTTAAAAATACAGCTGTTCAAGGTATGAAAAGATACCAGATGAAACATGCATACAGAGAGTCATTGTGAGAAAAACTGGAGAATTTTTTTTCAAGCAAAATTTCGGCACTTGTTCCGGTGTCTACAGAATACTTCAATACACTGACTGAACAGAGTCACATTTCAGACAAACATTAAATAATGTCAACATGTTAAATGACGATAGAAAAGGCAATACTTCACAGAAATATGTAGGTGTCTGCCATACACAAAAGGCAGATAGCTGTTTTGAACTATGAAGACTATTTAAAGGTTTAGTGTACACCTCACATTCCTGCTGTCTACATAAGTAGAGAGACCTAAATCCACTGCATACTGGGACTAACTGATCAAAGCAGTAGTTAAATCTATCCAAGGAAAATCTAAGTAGTCTATAGAGGCAACTCTTTGAATGCAGATTAGTGATTTCATTGAAGTAGTCAATCAACTGCTTTTTTTTCTGGTTGTTAAAATGTCACTAAGTGAACACAGTAGATAAAAAAATGATGAGCAAAAAATAATATTTCATCTTGAACAAACTTGCTATTTGTAGACTAGATCATATGAATCTGCTTCAGTCAAGATCATTTCAGAGGTAGCTACAGGAATGAATCCCACAAAGGGACTAAGTTTAATCATCCAATCCCAGACTGTATTGATTTTGGAACTACTTGCAATGACTATATAAATAAGCCATTTCTTTGCAACTGTATCTGGAGTCGGTCATGAACCCAAAACCTTCACAACCTGGTCCAAAGTGAATTATGCCCTGCAGAAATAAATTAATAAAACTAACGCAGCTAGGCTTTTCTACCAACTTATTTTCACGTTTCAAGAGCTTAAAAATATAAAATCAATAATCATTTAGTCATAAGGGTAAATGAAGCGACATAACATCAAAGTATACCCCTTAGCCATTCAAGTCATTCTAGGTAATTTATCTCATCAAAAGGCACTAGTAATAATCCTTTCCATTCTGAGAC
This sequence comes from Nothura maculosa, assembly GCA_032353885.1. NCBI lineage: Eukaryota > Metazoa > Chordata > Aves > Tinamiformes > Tinamidae > Nothura > Nothura maculosa. The sequence goes on from JAUBOD010000166.1 coordinate 689,196, forward strand.
AAGCCGCCACACAGCTGCTGTATTATCCTAGAGTAAACAAGTTTGGAAAAAATATTAAAAATCAATATCTGTTTCCTTCCATCAGGCCAGATGGCATCTATCATATATCTGCTTTTGTAAAGAGTTTTTAAGTTTAGCAGTCAGAGTGTGAAAGACAACTGCATTAACAATACTCAGCCCAGTTTAATGGAAATTGACAGCTGGATTTCCTTAAATGTACAATATTGAGGCAACTGAACAGTTTGCTAAAATTAAACAGACATGGAAAACAACCCATTACATTAATGTGCTATCTAAAGGAAGCTTTGACTAATCTTAGACACTCAAAATAGTAACATTAACTTCACAGAATCCATAACAACACAAACATAAAAGGCTTGCAATTGTCATTTTTTGCATTCCTGTGGTTCTAATGCCATAAAACACAGCAATCACCTCTCCTTTGAGGGTCTGCCACACAGGCCTATTGCTGTCAGGCAATACATACAGAAAAGTTTTGAAAAAAGGAACCTGATTACAACATGCTGAACACAATAGTTACAATTTTCAGTCAGATTTTGTAGCAGCTGTTCAAATCATGGCTGCACTGAAAAACAAAAATCTCCAAGTTCATTTCAGTCCTTTACTTATAGCTTTCATTTTGAATACTTATGTGCTTCCATTGATTGCATAAGAAAACAGACAACATCTATTCATCTCAGCCATGAACAACGGCCTCAAAGTGAAGATGATTGCCTTAAAGACTGCCATATTATTTTTCCTATGCCCTGCCAAGGACTCTTTTCCTAAGATAGTGGAAATTGTTTATCAGATTTACTATTATAAACCTCTGGACTGGAAAGTGTCATACTTTTAAAAAACTTCCATATTAGACCAAACCATCCCTTTTTACTAATGTGTGGACTACTCTGTTTAATCTTTAAGATTAAATAAAAATTATCTTTTCTCCACTCTATTTCACTTATATTTTTCCTAATTTCTTAAATTTGAACTTTGCTGTACTCCTTGGGTATACACAGAATGTGGGACTTCTATCTCTGCATTTCAAATGTGAAAGAACAGGTGTAGCCCTTTCATTATTCCAAGTGACATCACTGCACGTAACTTTTCTGCAGAATCAAAAATCTCTCTTCAAAAAGAAACACTGCTATGAGCTTCCTCACAGAGTAGCTAATCACCACATCATTATAGAGCTTGATGCCAACTCAGTTTCAAGTTTTGAAGCCATAGGAATCTAGGCCTCTTCTGGCTCACACATGACAGAGATATTTATGTACTGAGAGGGTTTCAATTAATCACTGACTGTAGTATAACTTATTTGTGACATTATATTTCAAATTTCATCAAAAACGTATGCTTTTTAATCAATCCATCATTTACTCTCAGTCATCTGTATTTTCCCAAAGTAGATGCACATTCATTTCTCTGTGTTGAAGAATGACTCAGACATCACTATAGTATTCTTCCTTATGCCTGTATAGCTCCAGAGTATAATAACTTACAGCCTTGCCAAATCTGTGGCCAGGAGCATATGAATTATTTGTTTAGCTTTTTTTTTTGTAGTTCCATATTTGGTATTAATAAGATAATTGGCATATTTTCAATTCAGATACAAAAAGTTAAAAGCCTACGTTAATAAGGTAACATATCTGCTCTCAAGAAATGTTAAGGAAGGACATAACCTGTGCAGGAGTTCTCAATCTTAGTTGGAATATAAAGTTAAATACTTTGAGTGCTGAGGGAAGTGTTTTTGAACTGGCTTTGAGCATTCTTCTCTCACTTCTTCTCCCTTGATAGCTTCTTTCTTTCTCTAAAAGTTTTTCCATTCTGATCCTGTTGTTGGCATTTTCTGTAGACACAGCACATACAACTTCATAGTAAAATAGAAGTTTACTAGCATAGTAAATTTCGGTTAGTACCTGAGCTGGAGGGCAAAGAGTGACATGATAACATTTTCCTGTGAAATTACACCTACAAAGAAAGTTGGATGAGAGAAACACAAAGATGTGAGAGAAGGGAATAAGCTGAATGAAGGACCTTAAGCCAGAAAAGTCATGATCATCTGAAGAAGCCTGAGTGGAGATTGTCAAGATGAGGGAGACATTTAGCATACATGTGGATATATTTATGGAAACAAGCTCTAGGTGGATGTTTGGAAAGATATTTTCTGTCTGGTAAAATAATTACTCTCTGGTAGTAGGTGTTTTGAAATGGTGCTTCTCATGCTTTTACAGGCTCACATTTACAAATAAGTATCAATAACTTAAGTCACATAAAAATATGTGAACAGATGCTACGGATTGGGGATCTTTTGAACAAACTATACGAAATCTGCTAGAGTTAGCTACTATACCACATTACATTTACAGTGAAGACTATTGGCATTTCATCCATTTTGACTTATGTGGATTTAATGACGGATTCCTAATTCACCTGAATTTCAGAAAGCGAAGACATATCATCCAGATTTGATGGAAAAAAAATCTACGCAGTTAGAATATCATGTCAACTCATAAATGTGTGGGATGTGGTATATGATATTAACTCAATCTTTTGCCAATCTGCACAAAATATTGCTAAGAACAGATGTTTAATCGTTCCAACCATTCAGAAAGGAAAAATACTTTCACTTATCTAGGAACAGGATGTGAATTATCCAAACTCTGTGGGACAAGAATTTAAGGGTTGCTGATGGATTCAAATTTTGGTTTAGACACAAGTTTACTTTCATAGGATTCCTCTGTTGCAACTTTATCATTTAAAAGTATGATGTCTAATCCTGATGCAGTCACCCTATGTCCTCTTCGCAGTCAGTGGAAGAAAATAGCCATCTCCAGAGAATCATCTCTCTTATGCTAAGATAAGCATCTAAAACAGGCTGATTGAAATGCCCTTAGGAAGCACTTATTTCTCTCCATTGATTGTAAAGGCAGACTAAAGTAAATAGTTTAAAAGTAGATATCACCATGGGAAACAGATGCTCAACCTAGAGATCAGTTAAATGCCTGTGTCACATCTAGGCTTAATCATATCTAAGCTTAATCAAGGTCAAATATACTAAATTGAACTAATTTCTCGAAAACTAAATTCCCCAAATTCTCTATAAATAAAGAGACTGAGTTGATGCAAAAATTTACGTGGAAGGTATTTCCTGTGAGATGCCTTTTTGTACAAAGGCCTATAAAAATGATAATTTTAAAGAAAATAACAATGACATCACAGATATTAACATTAGCTCAGTATGAGCATGAAAGCTCCTTGCAGATTACAGACCTTAATTTTACCAGAAGACTTTATATATCAATTACAAAACTGACAAAAACTGCACTCAATAGGATACTGTCATCCTAGAACTTGAAAATGTGCCACAGTGTTGTTCAAAGGATGTGACTGCTCTGTCCAAAAAGATGTAGTCTGGAGTAATCACATGGTAGGCTGGACAGAAAAAGCATTTGTCCCAGATATCATAAAAGACTTAAGAATTCATCTCTTGTAGAGTATAATAGATAAACAAGAGTACTTCTGTGGAAAAAAAAAACCTTCAGTCTTTGATTGGACATTACTGTTCTCAGTGGAATATTACTATCTTTATTTCATTTGCTTCTACTTTGAAAGTTAGTCATTCACTTTGTGCTTTCCTCCACTTTGCTGAAACAGAACCCTAGAATGAGGTTGTGTAAACCACATCCAGTCAGTTGCTAAAGGTCAAAAGTACCCATTTTTATTAGAAATAAGCATCTTGTTTGCTCTACAGTCTTTTGGGGAAAAAAAAAAAAACTTTAGAGACAGCTTGATATTTAAACATCTAATTGTTATAGGTGTCAAAATCAGAGCTGTTAGTTTTACTGAAATTCTGTGTAGATGGTGAATCCATTGTGGTTCCAGTGAGACTCTGCTGTAGTCTCTACTGTAGTCTACTATGTAGACTACTATTAACCTAGTGAATGAGGACAGTTGTACCAATAATGAAACACTATCAATCAGTCAACTGATGAATCAGTCAAGGGCCCTCCAAAAGCTAGGCTGAAAGCTAGATTTCATATCTTTTCCTGCTGCAAGAAAATCCAAAGTACCCAGTTGCAGATAATTCTAGGCAATTTTATTACCAGTTCCCTTGATATAGGCACTTTCTACATCTTTTCTAATTCAAGATCCCCCAATTTAGTCCCTTAACAGCATACTAAAGTCTTGTTTAATAATTTAATGAAAAAGTTTAAATTCAATTCATGTATGCACAGAAAATCATGCATATGGCACAATCCTAACTTCAAAATGGAAAATAAAAGATTTATGTGGACTCCTAGGAGAAACTAAAGCTTATTATTTTTAGAATTTTTTAATGAGCTTGAGCTCTTTTGTTTTTTTTTTTGATAAGTATCATGAAAAATTGAACATTTCTAATTTCTATTTGTGGTGAATCTTTTTTATTAGACATTTATTTACACAAATTACTGGTATTAAATTGAATTACATTCCTGCAACTCCTCTATTCATTGAGTACTTTTAATCTTTAATAGAAATAAAACAGCTTTTCATATATGCAACATACTTGGACTATGAAATAAGGCCAAGAAAAAAATCTTGTTTTCAGATAGCAGATAAAGATAATTGACAATTTGGATATATAGATAATATATAGTATATATGCATAGATTAATTCTCTTTTCCAAACATACATTTTAAATCTTAACTTTCCAAATAGCCATACAGATAGGCTACACCTATTCAAAAATATGTGAAATTTTAGCCTGCCATAGATTTTTTGAAAAAAAATATAGTTACTTATCTCATTGTTTATAGATGAGATTTTTATCTGTAATCCATTGTTTTGCATATGATAACTACATCCTTTGCCATTATTACTAGTCCAGTTGTGGTATGACTGATAACATTCCTACTGGATCTCTGTATATGGAAGGCATCTAGCAATCTTGGAAAGTCTCTGAAGTTCTGTGTTCCATAACAGGATTAAATACAAGGTATTTATCTTCTCCATGAAACATAGGATGTGATTACATTAGCTGTAAATGTGATCATCAGTTGTCAAATTGCAGTGATGATTATCATCTGCAAAGCATTGGCAATGACTGATTACATGCTCCACCACAGTAAAGCTAGAAAAGCCCAAGCTGAAAAAAACTGACACCTTAATCTTTCTAGATGCCAGGATTGTGGTGAGATATTAACTAGAGTGAGGAGGTGATCGTCCCCCTCTACTCAGCCCTGGTGAGGCCACACCTGGAGAACTGTGTCCAGTTCTGGGCTCCCCAGTACAAGAGGGATGTGGAGCTGCTGGAGAGAGTCCAGCGCAGGGCTACCAG
>JAUBOD010000166.1:699870-716242 GCA_032353885.1 Nothura maculosa
GGCCCCTCTTCCTTCTAGAGCCCTAGCCCATGGGATCTTTCCCAGTAGGTCTCTGAAGAGTCTAAAGTTGGCCCTCCTCAAGTCCAGGGTGGCAAGGCAACTTACTGCCCTTCCTCCTCCTCATTGGATCCTGAACTCCAGCAGCTCGTGATCACTGCAGCCAAGGCTGCTCCCCACTTTCTCATCTCCAACGAGGCTCTCTCTGTTTGTTAGGACGAGGTCCAGCAGCCCACCTCTGCTTGTTGGCTCCTCCACAACCTGCGTCAAAAAGTTGTCATGGACGCACTGCAGAAACCTCCAGGACCATTTATGCCTCACTGTGCTGTCTTTCCAGCTGATCTTAGGGAAGTTGAAGTTCCCCATGTGAACCAGAAGCAGAGTTGTGGTTATATGTTTCATTTTCTGTTGTTGCTACTGTTCCAGTATTCAAAAATAATTTAAAAGTTGTTGTATGGAGGACTTTATCTTTAGTCTAGATGTGTATTACAATACATGATATGCAGCATCTAATAACCTCCTTGTTCTCTGGGCTAGATAATACTTCATTTATAGCTTTAGCGTTAGCAACCAAGAAAAATGAATGAATAGGTACCCACTTAGGATTATGAGAATGAGATGCATTCTCTGACATATGTTGAACTGTAAGGTCCAGCAAATTGGACCTTCTTCCTCTCAGCGTAGAGATCAGCATTGGTGATGGGGAGGCAGTGCTCCCACAGCACTGCCATGTGAAGACATACACCTCATTCTAGACATCTGTTCTCATATGTGCCTACGAAGGAAAAAGAATTTGCGGCCCTCATATTTGAACTTTTCCTACTACTTTTCTTGGCTGCCTCCATCTTCAGAGTGCCAGGCATAGTGAAGCTTCTGAAAAAAACATCTAACTATTTTCAGATACTATGTCAGAGAACCTAGGGATCAAATCCAGAGTGCAATACAAGCAGGGCAAGACCATAACAACTGACATTTAGGGGTATTGCTCTACAAAAATAATACACAGCAGTTACAGAGGGAATGAGGGACTTTTGTACACAGCTGACGGCTAATATCTAGCAGACTTATAATTGTTTTTCCAAAACATTCCACGTGAAATGTTGACTGCTTAGTTATACTCTGAAGATACTTGTCAAACTGTAACTGATCTACTGGTTTCCTGGTGAGACTATTGTAATTTGAGCTGTGCAGCAACTCAGATCCTACAGGAGAAACAAGAAAAGATCCCATCTACATGCTTTTATGATCTGGTCTTCACACATACCTGAGATTTGGGAAATGTAGGTTCAAGATGACTAGCAATGAGAGAAATTCATGAGTCCCATTTTGGGGGTAACTTTAATTCAAAATATGGAAGAATATATTATTTAATTTTAATTTAATTTAGTTTTCAATCTATGTTTTGGACTGAGTGTCTCTCTGGCTCTCAGTGCACTTAGAACAATCCTGGCAAATATCCTTTAGTGAATGTGGTGACCAGCATGCTTTGACCAGATACAAATGACCATAAGTGGGAGATGCTACACACATGCACAAAATTTATGTATAAACAAGGCAATAAATGTTCATAAATAAGCAGCATATGTCCACAGTAGCAATTCTAAGTCCTGCAATCAGTCTTAAGTTTAGCAGTACAGGCTAGGGGACTGACCTTCTGCAGAGCAGCTCTGCAGAAAGGGACCTGGGCATCATGGTGGACGACAAGATGACCACGAGGCAGCAGTGTGCCCTCATGGCCAAGAAGGGCAATAGGATCTTGGGGTGCATTAAGAAGGACATCTCCAGCAGGTTGAGAAAGGTGATCGCCTCCCTCTACTCAGCCCTGGTCAGGCCACATCTGGAGTGCTGTGTCCAGTTCTGGGCTCCCCAGTACAAGAGGGATGTGGAGCTGCTGGAGAGAGTCCAGCATTGGGCTTTGAGGGGCCTGGAACATCTGCCCTATGAGGGAAGGCTGAGAGAGCTGGGCCTGTTCAGCCTGAAGAAGAGAAGGCTGAGGGGAGATCTGATCAGTGTCTGTAAATACCTCAAGGGAGGCAGTGAGGAAGATAGGGCCAACTTCTTTTCAGTGGTGGACAGTGATAGAACTAGAGGAAATGACCACAAATTGCAGTACGAAAAGTTCCACAGGAGCTTAAGGAAAAAAATCTTAGCAGGGAGGGTGGCAGAACTCTGGAACATGCTGCCCAGAGAGGTTGTGGAGTCTCCTTCTTTGGAGATACTCAAAACTTGCTTGGGGGCAATCCTGTGCCACATGCTCTAGTTGACCCTGCTTGTGCAGGAGAGTTGGACTAGATGATCTCTAAAAGTCCTTTCCAACCTTAAGGATTCTAATCTATGATTCCATGATCCCTCCTGAGTTTCACTTTCCGTGTCCATTCCTGTGTACTTCCCATTGTTACACTGGATGACATAGCTGGACTTAGAGACATCTCTATGCTATATACTGTAGAAGACTGATACTGCTCAGGGAAAATTCCCTAGAGAAAACAACTAGTCACCTAACATTTTGCATTATTTTCTTTTCTGCAAAGTCTTTGAAACAGGCTTTGCTAAGTCAGCTCTATGAGTTACAGAGATACTTAACCCAGTTAAGAATCAGTAAATCCATTGATTTAAAAGTGACTTAATTTAAACTACTTACAACAGTAAGTGCTCTTTAATGCCAATAACATTTGCAAAAGTGAGCTCTATGTTTACGAATGTGCAATAGCTGCTTTAATGAGACAATGTCATGATCTGTTCAGCTCTGAGAGCTACAGGAAGTAAGCAGTACATAGAGCTTGTGGATAACATCTGTTGAAATGATTTCCCAGTGGAAAATGCTTTTTTTAATACATTCATATCTGGGATCAGACCCTCTGCCCTTTCTCATACAGTAGCAAAACAGGAGCATTTCTAACAATCTGTTAATATAAGCATTGTTTAGGTAGGAAATGATATTGAGTGGTCACATACTTTAGATAATATTGTAAGGACTAATGAAGTGGTCATCTTGATTACCACATTAATTTTAGTTAGTTAATTTTAGTCACCTCACCAACTCAGCTTAGGCCAGAACATTCAAACAATAAAAGAACACTTGAGCTTACTATGTGTACATTAATATCAGAGAACCACTGATTCCTTCCATTCAATTATCAGTTTCAGCCTCACTTGAGAATTGTTACTACCTGACTCTTGTGAACATATAAAGATAAGTAGAGTTGAACCCCAAGGAGTATGAGAGGAAACATAAGTGAGCCTCAAACTAATAATTCAAAATTACAAATCAGTTACCACCGCAAAGAAAACAAAATACAAAGGAAGAAAAGAAAAACTTAAAAATGCTCAACAGCGTACCTGGCAAGAAGGATGAAAGAATTGTTTTTGCCCAGTTATCTTAGCACAAGCTGCTATAGGAAATTTAAATGTCATTCTATTGATTCTAGCCTTTAGTTTCAAATATAATAATTGATATTGTATTGATATTCACATATGTGAGTAGTATTTCATGCCTTGATCCCATTTATTAATTATACTTGTCACAAGAAAAAACAATTTTAAAGGGAAAATAATTTATCTAGGTAAGAAAAGGTAAGCTAAAATCTATACAATTTTAAATCTTTTGACATTTGAGATTTTTTTTCAAAAAAATAGTATATTAGTACTGGTTAGCTTGGCTTTGGCAACAGCTAAGCTGAAAGCTTCAAAAGAGATGGTTTGCTTAAACAAAGCAAACGGGCAATAGAATAGCTGACTTTCACAGCAATGGAATTCTGTTAATGAACTGAAGCTACTATTGTTATTAAACAATAACTAAACACTTGAAGTACAGTCTTTTAGATTTGCTAATCTTGGTGACTATTTGCATGCTACTGTTTGTTAAATGGCAAAGTTTATTGATTTGGCAAATTCAGTACTACATTGTATATTTTCATTTCTTCTGTGTTCCTACATGCAGTTCAGCATTTTTAAATGTCAACCACAAAGTATTATTGATCTGTAATTAAAAGTGCAGAGAAAATTTAGAAAAATAGAAGTTTATGGTCATTAGTACAAGTACTGTTAGGCAATTATTTAGCTTGCTACAACATTTCTTTTTCATGTATTGATACTCACCTGCACACTTTTATTTTGCTAAAAAGGCAAGTTTACCAAATAATGAGACTTGATAGTTGATATCAGTATTTTGTGAGATTTCTTTTAAATCATTTTCTCTGAAGGACTTTATTAAGTGGAAGAATATGAAAGAAGAAAATAAACAAAGTACAATTATTCTCCTTACCTAGAAAAAATAATTATTTGAAATAAAAAATTGTTTATTCTCATGTGAAAGGAGTAGAGAAAACAAAGAAGAAACCACAAAGCTGTTGAGCAAAAGGCATCCTATGGTTGTAATCTGTTTTCCAGTAATTAGCATTAGCTACTAACCTTGCTGACACACTAAATGAGGAGGGGACCTTTGACAAAAAGGGAAAGAGTAGTGACACTCTCACAGTCTCTTGCACACACAAACTGTGTCTAAGGCTCTTGCTCTGATTCTCTTTATGAAAAGTCATTGACAAGCATATGAACATGCTGTAAAACAGCAGCTCACAAATGCTTGTGGATATCTGGAGTATATGCAATTATGCTTATAATGCTTCCTGGTGCTTTCTTTTTCTTTTTCTTTTCTGTTTTTTTTTTCTTTTTTTTTTCTTTTTTTTTTTTTTTCCTGAGGTATCTCTCAGTTCTCAGGTACTGGCAGCTCGAGGGCTTCATTCTAATTGAACCATTCATTGGGAAATATAAAACTCTTCCTTTCATTTCAGGTGCATTTATTTAAGCCTGATACATTTTAGCTGCTTGAACTGAGCAGAAATGCTTAGTTTCAAATCAATTCATCACCATATTGCATTTCTTTGACAGGCCTCTCAGTCCTATGCCTTTCCCATGCATTAGTTTCCTTTGTGAGACTGAGACTACATGTCCACTGTGTTTCCAAAGGACTTTCCATAGCCAGTTCAATAGAAAGAAACAAGTGGTTACAGATACTATCATATTAAAAGAGGCAATCTGGCCAGGGAATATGCCCATAGGAGAGACCACAGGTTTCCAGAAAGCCCTTTTCCGTGGGCCAATTTCCATGCACCACCATAAGAAATTTAGCTCAGTATTGCACTGACTTGAATCCTCATGGATTCAAAATAAGTTCCTCTGAACTCTGTTAAAAACTGCTAAGGGAACAAAAGAATGAGGAATTCTATTTTTGCAAATAGGACATCAAGGGTGTTTTAATTTGTTTCTGTTCTAGTGGTTTCTGAGTTTTAGAGATTTTTACAAACTATCTCTTGTGAAATTCAAAACAAAACTTAACTTTTGTTCCTATAGTGGAATAGATTTCCTTTAGAGTGCGTAGGATATTTAATACCCAAGCACCCTGGATGGGTGTGAAACACAGATTCCTCATCACCACTCTGAATCACTGAAGATTTTCCATCTTGAGACTAAACTGATAATATGTCTCAAATAGACAACATCTTAGTTGACTGTTAGTGGCTACATCGTATGGAGAAAGACTAGGAAACAATGGCTACCTGTACCTTTTCCTGTGTAACCAAGATCCTGGATTGGGAGATCCCTTTATGACAATGCATCTTCTTCATATAGGAGTGGCAATGTCCACTGGACTTTTTACTTCTTCATCCCTAGCATACTTCTTCAATAACCTTAGAGGGAAAAGAAGCTACTGTTTTGTTCTGTTTTTTTTTTCACTCTTCTTTTGTCACTTCAGCTGTAAAGTACAGTAACATTTATCTTTTTTTTTCCATATTACTGGTGCATAACATATTGCTTTTATCAATTCACAAATCCTTAAAATTCTATAAAAAATAATAGAAGTTAAAATCTTTTTAGGTCTTGCAATTTAGCAGTATTTTTCCAAGTGACATTAGAAAAAGTAATTCATGCAATATTAGACTTCTGTTAAGCCTTTTGAATTGTACTCTGTTACTTCAGTAAAATACACACACATGCATATACACACAGAGACAATATAATCATAAGCATTCCACTGTATTGGTAACCTTTCCATAAACTTTCCAACTTGTCTGGTCTTCCTTGAAGGTCGATTGGATTTTCAACACTGTTATCTGCTAGGTGTTTGATGGAGTGGTCCAGATAACAGAGGAGAGTGCAAAGGAAAAAAGAATTTTTTGAAGATCAAAAGTGCCTGTTCATTTTGTTATCTGACCCTATCTGTTGTCATAGTAACAGCTTTCTTTTAACCTCTGCCATCAGATGATTTGTCTCTATCTGTTATGAATTCTGCTTTAACTGAGTAACTGTTGGTAATGTGAGCACTGTGTTTTTCAGTTTCCTATTGCAGTACTGAGAATTGAAAGACAGAAGTCTATTTTCCCATGAAGTTGTTTAATTTTACCTCTTCAGAACTATTGAACTGCCATTATTATTTGACCTAAAAGATAAAACTTTCAAAATTGTCATACAGAATCCTCAAATCCTGGGCTGATAGGATATAAACAAAATATCAAGACCAAATGTTGAGAGGAACAACACATTTTTGGTTCAGGGCTACAGAACTTTAAGTTACTCCATTGTCTTAGCAAAAACTAGAACAGATTCTGAATGGCTCTGTCATAAAGGAGTTGAGAAGAAGCCTAATCTTTTCTGGTATGCACACTGGCAGGTCACTATAGTAGTTCCTATCTTCATGGACTATTAAATCTCTCCTCCCATGGATGACTTCATCATCATCTAACATCTGGAAGAAGTACAAAAGATTATAAAACATGAACTGAATAAGCATATCTGATGATATGCTGACTCAGCAGCAAGAGGAAGACTAGGGAAATTGTCAGTGCGCTGCGGAATGGGGAGGGGGCCTTGGTGACGGAGAACGCCGAGAAGGCAGAGTTACTAAATGCCTTCTTTGCCTCTGTCATTACTGCTAAGGCCACTCCCCAGAATTGCAGGGCTCAAGTGGAAGAGATATAAATGGGGTAGAGAAAGACCTTCTGCTGGCTGAGAAGTTTTTGATTAGGGATCACTTAGGGACCAAGACAATTAATATTTCACAAAATACAGCTGATCAAAATATCCTTTTAAAATTGGTGGATGTGATGATGTAGCTGATTAACAATATTATTCTTTTTAATTAACAAGACTTCTGTGGTGATAAATGACTGTTTTAAGTGACTATACAATAGTACTGAATCCACATGGGAAGCTTGCCAAAAAAGCTGTTCTTCATCTGCTAAGAATAGATTTAAAAAGGATGAGTGATATACTTTCTTAAGAGGTTACACATCCATATATTATGTCTGTCAGAAATTAATAGGTGGATTTTAACTTAATTCCCTTTCATTTTTTTCCAAGGATTTTACATCTGTGTTTATAAGATGGCTATTTATTTGATGTTACTTTGGGTGTCTTTTACTTTTTAATTCATCAAAATTATAGTTTTGACAGTTTTCTTCCATAGAATTTTTGTGTTACATTGAGCATTTGGTATTTACAGTGTTTTCTTTTTGTACTAACATTTTCTTTTGTTGGATACCTGTGGCTTTACTTTGGATGTCCATTCTGTCCTCAGAGCAGACTGATTACAGGCTGCCTGCAAAACCAACCTGGTCTTGTGGTAGCAAGTATCAAGAGCATTTGGGAATGAAATAAAGCCACATTGTTTGACTGATTTCAGATACATTACAGTGTGAAATGGGCAGATATGAATATGGTTTTAGCTGGAATGTGCTTACTGCAACTACCTGCTGCTAGTCTACTTTTAGGACAGTGCTGGCTGCACACTTTAGATTTTAAACTTACGTAAAGTGTGCAGCCAGCACTGTCCTTAAAAGCGGACAGACACCAGCAGCAGACATACAGGTTTTCCTACGGTTCATCTAAGACCCTGTTTTACAGAGGGGATGGAAGATGAGATCAGACCTTAGTTATGTCTTCACCTACACACACATACATATATATAAATATATTCATACATACACACATATATAGAATGTATATGGAATATAAAATTCAGGCCACATATACTATGTATATGTAATTCTGCTCCATACCAGAATTATAGTGGAGGAATATTCTTTTGAATGAAGGAGAATCATCTGTTTGAGGTACTTGTCTTTCAGACTTTCTATCTCACCAGCAAGACTACTGCTAGCATATAAAGTTCTGATTTAGGACTACAGATCTCAATTCTGCAAACACTTATACATGTGTTTAACTTCAAGAATGCAGATAGTTCCATTGTGGTTTATGAAACTAGCCATGTGCTTAGAGTTATGCATGTGCATAAATGTCAGGATTGTTTCCTAAGGATGTAATTTAGCAGTTATCTTTAGGAAAAAGAGTTATCTTCTACATAGGGCAGTGATTTCTTTCAGAAATGCTTAGATGAGATATTGTTTCCATAGTCATTTTTAGATAAATTGCTTTCTAAAAATTCTGCTTCATGGTATTTTCTTTTGAACATTTTATAGATATATCTCCCCTTTTTATTGAGGCATTTTCTGGAGAGAATTTTAAAACAGCTTTCAAAAACTACTCAAACCCAGCTTCTTCTCTTTAGTGTAGGCACGGGTGGGCCTGGTTCCTTCAGATCTGCAAACTGGAGAATCTACAGGCTGGTCAGATCTCAGGAGAGGAGTTTGTCATATGGAAATGTTTAACGGTCCAGCTTACATTCTGTATAGTCTCTCTTTTATCTTTTCAGGGTTTGAACATGATCCTTTCAAAGCCAGATAACCCAGAAAAATCCTCCCGACTGCTTTGCTCACTCCCTGATTCCTATAATCACAGTCCAGGAGGAACAGGTTACTATGACAATCCTGTTTCAATAGTGATTTTTTTTTCTTTTTAGTATTTCTCTTGGTGATAAAGTTCTTTTCAGTTCTTACAAATGATACTTTCTGTTATTTTATATATGCTACAATCAAGAAACAAAATAAAATTTAAAATATTTTGCTATGTGAATAGGTATTACTTTTTATTAATATTTATGAATCAAAGGACATAGTTAAAAACACAAAATACCTTTAGAAAAATATTCTTCTTCTGCATGTCCAGTTATATGCTATTGAAATACCCTTATACAACTTTTATTTGTTCAAAAAGTTATAACATAGCATCAGAATCACGTTCCTTCATTAAATCATTAAGATCATAATCACAACACAGACATTAATCTCCTCATCTAATATTTTCTGCTGTTTAAAACATTTCCCCAGTTAGTTAATAAATACCTTCAATAAATATACATTAGAAAAGGGAAAGCCACCAGATACATAGGTATATTATCAGTAGTCAGGGTCAAAACTTTGATGACATCTTAGGTCTCTATAAGCAATATTTGCTTTTCATAATGTTAAACATAATTAAACATAAGAAAGCAGACCACAGGTAAACTGATGTAATATACGCGTTTGATTGTAGAGTTTTTAATACTTATAAGACAATTTGTTCAATCTGTAAGACTAAGACTGTAAGAGTCCGTCTGGATTCGAATGTCCTGTTCAAAGCAGAGTAAGAAATTAAGTCAAACCAAGCTTTAGTTGAACTGACCTTTTGTGGAGCCTAAAAGTTTGGCTGTGCATTAACATTAGATTGAAGACAGAGGAGAACAGTATGCTCACCTGCATATAATAAAGCATCACACAGAGACAACCACATTTCATATGCATTTTTACAAACCGTAAACATGTATCGTTCTGTCACTATAAAAAATGCAGGTCAGAATGTTATCTTGACGAAATTAAATAGTTTCTGTTTTAAAGTGATGCTATACAGAGCTCAGCTGGAGATTAAGTAATACTTCATAGTACAAGTCTTGTTTCTAAAGAGATATTGGTAATCAAAGTACCATTCTAAAATGAGCTCATGGAGGATGTCTTTTATTTCTCTTATCCATGATTGCAGTGATTCATTATTGATTATTGTGATTGAATAGAATATAAGAAGTGTATATATATATATATACACATACACGTAGTTGAGCTTCTACTACTAGATAAATTCTAGGTGATCATATAGCTTTTGAAAAAAGAAGGTAAGAAAGACAGACAAGTCCATCAAATACAAGAATTTTCTCTATTGGTTATTTAGGAAAAAATAGATGATTTAGCATATTGAATTATACAGTATTAAGATTATATATATTACGATTATAATTCTAACAGCAGAACAAGGTCATAACACCTACAGAAAACTTAATTCTCTGTTTGGTTACTAAAATTTCTGGTGTGACTAGACTTTTGATTTTCATAAAGACAGTCATTATTTCTTTTTATTTTTTTTTCCCTTGACAGTAAAGACAGTATCCAGATGTATCCAGATAGAGCACCCAGATTAAAACAAACAGACAAAAAAAAACCCTTCTGTATTTGTGCATCGTTCATGTCTTGTGAATTATTTTGCTGAGTAACACAGGAACTTCCCTGAGATGCTACTTTTGTTGTGGCATCCTGGTAAGCTAGTGATAGGCTTGACCAGATAGCTGCTGGAGTAAGGACGTAGGTGGAAATCACCATTTGCAGCATGCCCAGATAACTTCTAAGGTAAGCAAGGGAGTTGGAGTCTGGATATCTGGTGAATATAGGGAGATCAAGGCATGTGGGAAAAGCGACCGGAAACATATGGGGTGCAGAGACTACATGGGGAGCTGGCAGGACAGCTGGTCCCCAGATGATCCCGAGATCAAATGACTGAGTACTTCAGCGTGGCATAAATAGTTAGGAAGTATGGAGGTGAAACTCTCCATCATATACAAGAACCTTTGTATTGCTGCTCTAATTAATTCTTCTTTCCTGAGCATCAGAATATCTGGAAAAAAAAAAAAGAAAACACCTAAATCTTTCAGATGGTTTGTCTGTAGAGATGAAGATTATCTCTACCAGCCCACAAAAATCTCTCAAATCTCCTAATTCTTGGAGAAAGCATAGCTCATATTGAATGTATTCATCTCAGCAGAACAAATTTATCTACCATAGCTGCTCTTTTACTGAAGACACGCAACAGTCTGAGCTTTAATACACTTATGTAACCAGAGGATATTCTTAGAGTCTGTTACTTTTAATAAAAACTCCAGCAATTAATTTTGGTTTGAATATTGCCTGGCTCTGATACTTTATTTTTAAAAGGCAAATTTATTCAGAAATTTGAAAGAGAATATCAGACTCTACATGATGCAGAAATCTCACTTGCCTCCTCTTTCTAATATGGACTTTGAAATCTGCCAGCAATGTTTGTTAATTTAAAAATAATTCCTGTACCAAAGAACTCTACATGTAAAAAGATGAAACAAATCAATATGAATTATAAGAAAAAAACCTTTGCTCACACAAAGTGATCAAATAGAGAGATTTACCTCCTAAGTGTATAATAAACAACCCTCTGTTTATCCTTAAACTTGCTATTATTAGCTGATTTTTTGTAGGAGTCGTAATAGAAGTGAGCATTTCAGAAAGATCTGAAATCACATTGTAGTTTAGGTGTTCCTCTAAGCATCTACGAACTGTGAAATTAAGGACTAGAGGGGAAGTAGCATTCCTAAGATCATATGGCAACATAAGAGAAAGCTAGAGATAAATCAGAAGACATCTGGACTTTCTTGTTAGGGGGCTGTCCACTGGCTTATCTTGTTTCCTTCAAGAAGCTTGGTTTATGCAAATCTTAGCTGTTTGGTATTAAGCCCTTTGCTGTTTAAGTGCATCTGAGCAGATCTTACGTTTCCACATTCCCAAGCCTATTCATGATCTCCATCATGTATGTTTTTTCTTCAAGACACAAAATCCAATGCAAAACTGTAATTCACAAGCCTCAAGATTTCTATAAAGAAATTCAAGTAATTTACTTTTGGTTGTAGAATTTGTGGAAAAATTCAACTATGAAAAGAAACAGAAATGTAGGTAGCCTCAGAGGACAAGGATTTGCAATGAAGGTAGTTAGTTAAACATGAGAGACACTGAATTGTCATTACTTTAACAGCTGTAAAAAATTGCCAATAGGACTATGAGATCTGTCTGGCCACAGCACGGATTGTCTTTAAAAGCTAACAGTAAAGCCCTGTGTTTTCACCCTGCTGAGTATGCTGTAGAAATACTTATATTCACATTTGAAATGAGATCAATGGGCATAGAGGTTTTTACCTAAAGAGAAATTAATATAAAAAGGATGTTATGAACAAATCATTTTTATTTCTTTGCTTTCAGCCTCATCAGTGGAAGCGATTTGATGCTTTAACAATGTTCATTCTAGTATCTTCATAGTAACTAACCTTAGCCAGAAATTTCTCATCCTGTTTAATTACAGAGGTTTTCTTTGCTCTGATGAAACCACATACTCAGTTGGCAGGATCCAAACCTCCAAGAAGATATGCCTGACCTAAGACAGGGCTTAATCTGTAGGGAGGGCTGAATTTTCTTAGCATGACAATAGCCAGGATTTTATTAGCACAAATGGTTTGTGTTAAGCATGTGAACATATGTTTCTGAAGTGTTCAGGAGGAGCAGTTGCAGATCAGTTAATACTCAACTCGGGTCTTATGTAAGCTGCCTCCTTTGACTGGGGAATCATTCACAATAGGTATGAGTTTACCAAGGGCTGCTTACTCCACTACACAATTAGTAACCTATCTGATGATGTGTAGGTGTTTTTGCTGGTAACTTCATACTGCATGGCTTAATGTTTCTATTTTACTAAAATTTCAAATAAAATGCTCTGAAGCTCCCTAAATTAATAATAATAATAAAACAAAGCATGCATGTTTTCAACTGGTCCAATTTTTTTAACCTGGTTGCTAGTTCAATTTCAACACAAATAAATCTTGCATTATAGGTCACATCCAAGTCAATATTTTAGCATCTGAACATAAGCATAAAAAATCCCCTTAACATTAGTTATTTGCTTTCTGGATAAAAATTAAACCTAGAGTCTCTAATAGGTAGATAGATATCTCAGACTGCATGATACTGGAAAACACAAAGAAATAGTATGTCTGAAATATTTTCCAGTTCAATCATAAGGGACATAGATACGGGAAGAAATCCTCATCTGCTGAGGATCTGTAGTCTGGAACATTCTCAATGTCCAAAAGTGGAAATCACTTACTCTAGCTATCTAGTTATATATCTACCCAATGACAGACATCTAAGTATGAGCCAGTAATTCTGTGTTCCCTGTGCCCGCCGTCCCGTGTTTAATGGAAATAAATAGAAACCTGCAGTAGGCCATTCATCTTATAACAGATAAGTACCTAGAAATAAGCTAGAGGAAAATGTGCTTCTTACTTATTCCTAATTCTTATTCTTGCAGCAAAAGAATCTTGCCAAAAGACAAGGCAGGGAGGTTTCCTTCTTATATGTCCAAGTGATAGGAGCTCAAAAAAAAAAGTAGTTTTGCTCTGAGAGTCTTGACTCCCTACAAAATTAGAGTTTGTTTCCATTTCCATAGCTTCTTAGACAAGAGGTTATTCCTGATAGATGTTGTAAAACGTCCAGAAGGTTGGCAGAAGTCAGTGAGGGACAGGAAACTAAGAAAAACTGATAGTACCTCTTTTAGAAGATGATTTCTTCTGTCACAGAAGAACTTGGCTAGAGCAATGTCCCTGAAATTTGATGGACTAATTAGATGGGAGCAGTGGAGAGAGAAAAGACCTGCCAGATCTGTGTGTGTCATATAAGCTACATGATATTTCATAGATCAGTCTCATTTCATCTTTATTCTGTCTTTGAATTTTTCATCACAGGGTATAATTTTCTCACGCTTGGAATACCTCAGTCATCTTGAGAAATTTAATGCAAAAAAAAGACTAAGTCTACTAAAAATGCTTGTAAATATTACTGACATACTTAGAAAGGTGGAATTGCTCTTTAAAAAAGAATCCCAAAGGGTAGAGGAGAGATATGTAGTCAGGAGGGTTTTTTTTTTGTAATGATTTTACCTAATTCAGAACAAATATCTACTTTCATGCAGTATACAAAGGTTTTACAATTGGGTTACTGAGAACAGAACGGACACATCGTTTCATCGTAATAATAATGAAGTTCCCACTCTTAGTGACATTTCTTGGGCCTTAAAAACATTCAAATGTCTCTTGAGATCTGTCAGGAGAGAGTTAATAAAAAACTGAAATTATAAAAGACATTAAAAGAGGTACAGGATTTAAGCTGACATTTGATTACTGTAGCATTTATTTACAGATGAATGGACTTTACACTAGCGAGGAAAAATATTCCTCAATTTTCTAAAAAGTTTGAATTACTGATATTTTCCATAAAACACATGGCTGTACAATAAGGGCAAAATATTTTTACCAGTCTTGCAATAATATCAGCTAATGTACTATTTCTGGTTAATACAAAAAAAATACAAACCCTTAAAATTTCATGACTATTTGTTTGATAGATATAAAAATATTTGTTTCCACAGACCTTAACAGTTGATGATTTGTGACTGTGTCAATAATATTGTTACAAAAGAATATCTGTTTATGAGATCTGGATGTGTAGAAAATCTGGCCATTATGCTCTATCTGAAATTAATTTTTGTCATTAATTTTACTAGATACATTGGATATATATCCAGCAGAATAGTTCAGGGTTTTACTGCACAGATAAATGAGGAGATATTTTTTCAGTTATATTGCTATCTTAAGTGATTAAGTAATTACTAAAATATTAAAAGTAAAAAGAAAAGAAACTTTTTTCAAAGAAAATAAATAATATGATTTCTTAATATTAAAAATGTATTCAAACTGTTTTAATCATTCCTGAAAAAAAGGAACAGAAAAAAATATTGCTGCTTCTTCTGCCCACTGCTTTTATAATTTTATATCTTCAGAAAAAGATTCTGAGTATTTCCTGCTTTTTTTTTTTTTTTTCCTAAAGCATTCTAATTTCATTTTGGCAAGTTTGATATTTCATTTGAAGGAAAAATAATAAAGTGCTTTCTTTATATTGATTGAAGAAATATAGTGCTTATTTTTTGCTTGGTTTTCTAGTAGTTATTCAATAGGTTAAAGGTCAATACCATCTGTTTCCTAACAGGACATTTTGTGTAAGATTTGCAAGTCCTACAGGTACCTTTAAGCATGGATAAATATGCACTCATGGTTTCAGCTGGATAGTTTTTCACCACCAAAGGATGATTATGTTGTGTGCCTTGAGACATAGGCTATAATATATTTCCTGTCCCTTTATTGCATTTTGGAATCATAAACAATGACTGTTTGGCTCAAAGCCATTTATTCAGCCCAAAAAGACATTATTTGCACAACAAAAATCAATAAAAATGTTACTAGGTCTGGCTAGATACTTTGCTTAACTGTGATATTTGTCTGTCACTGATGGCATGCCATCTCTCGTAGGAGACTGGGGCCAAAACAGAGCTATTGATCCAGTCATCAGTGATGGATACTGGCATTTGGAATGGGCTGCTGCAGAGAATCTCGATTAAAAATATTTCTATGTTTTGCCTGCAGCAGAGTCAAGATAAACTGAATGAGAGGTTTTTCTCTTTTATATTGGGTTTCTCCTCTTGTGGTTGTTAAATGCTCTGGACCGAAGTTCATTATTGAAAGAATTAAGTCAATCTATGTTTAGCCAAAGGCTTTGGCATCATATCAAGGTCTCCTGATTTAGACATAGGCTACTTGTCCTTTTCATCATCTTAAAAGTCTAGAGGAAGTGTTTTATATATACCAATGATAGAAGTGATATGCTGATGTGTGCTTTACATTTTTTTTAGATTGTAAAACATCAAATTATGTCTAAGAAAAACAAGACAAAAACTGATTCTCAAACATTTTTATAAACACTGACCTATCCTTTAAGACATCCTTTAAGTACTTCACTGCTTTTTATTAAAAGCTTAAGGTGCTCAGCACTGAAAACCTCCTAATGTTTGGCCCTAAGTTATCTAATTATAAGACAACAAACAAGGGCGACACAGTAGTGGGAGTTTACTGCAGGCCTCCTGACTAGGACGAGGAAGTGGAAGAAGCCTTCTGTGGGCAGCTGCAAGAAGCCTCCTGATCACAGGCCCTGGTCCTCCTGGGGGACTACAACCACCCTGAGATCTGCTGGGAAAATCACATAGCCAGGAACAGACAGTCCAGGAGGTTCCAGGAGAACATTGCAGAAAACTTCTTGACACAGGTGGTTGAGGAGCCAACAAGGGGAGGGGCGCTGCTAGACCTGATACTAACAAACAGAGATGGTCTAGTGGGTAATGTGAGGGTTGGGGGCAGTCTGGGCTGCAGTGACCACGAGAGGTTGGAATTCACGATCCTGCGTGGAAGAAGCAGGGCGAGAAGTAGGATAGCTACCCTGGACTTCAAGAGAGACAACTTTGACCTCTTCAAGGAGCTCCTTGGAGCAGTCCCCTG
>JAUBOD010000166.1:716342-757489 GCA_032353885.1 Nothura maculosa
GAAGGCAGAGTTGCTAAATGCCTTCTTTGCCTCTGTCTTTACTGCTAAGGCCACTCCCCATGAACTGCAGGGCTCAAATGGAAGAGATATAAATGGGGTAGAGTTGCTTCTGCTGGTTGAGAAGTTTTGGATTAGGGATCACTTAGAAAAACTGGCCACTCAAAAATCTATGGGCCCAGATGGGATGCATTGGCTGAGGTTATTGCTCAGCCTCTCTCCATCATCTTGGAGAGGTCCTGGAGAGCAGGGGAGGTGCCCGAGGACTGGAAGAGAGACAACGTCACTCCAGTCTTCAAAAAGGGCAAGAAGTCGGTCAGTCTCACCTCCGTCACTGGAAAGGTAATGAAGCAGTTCATCCTAGAAAGAATCTCCAGGTATATGAAGACGGTGAGGAGCAGTCAGAATGGATTCACCAAGGGGAAGTCATGTCTGACGAACCACATAGCCTTCTATGATATGATGACTAGCTGGCTGGGTGAGGGGAGAGCTGTGGATGTTGTCTACCTTGACTTCAGCAAGGCTTTTGACACAGTCTCCCATACTATCCTCATATGGAAGCTCCAGGAGAGTGGACTAGATGAGTACACGATGAGGTGGATCGAGGGCAGGCTGGATGGCAGAGCTCAGAGGGTGGTGATAAATGAGGCCAAGTCCAATTGGAGGTCTGTGGCCAGTGGTGACCCCCAGGGGTCAGCACTGGGCCTGGTGCTGTTTAACTTGCTCATCAATGACCTGGACGAGGGCATGGAGTGCACCCTGAGCAAGTTTGCAAACGACACCAAGCTAGGTGGAGTGGCCGAAACTCTGGAGGGCTGTGCTGCCATCCAGAGGGACGTGGACAGACTGGAGAGTTGGACAGAGAGGAACCTCATGAGGTTCAACAAGGACAAGTGCGGGGTCCTGCACCTGGGGAGGAGCAACCCCAGACACCAGTACAGATTAGGGGTCGACCTGCTGGAAAGCAGCTCCACGGAGAGGCACCTGGGAGTCCTGGTTGACACCAAGTTAACCATGAGTCAGCAGTGTGCTCTCGTGGCAAGGAAGGCCAATGGGATCCTGGCCTGCATCAGGAGGAGTGTTGCCAGCAGGTCGAGGGAGGTGATTCTGCCCCTCTACTCAGCTCTGGTGAGGCCACACCTAGAGCACTGTGTGCAGTTCTGGGCTCCCCAGTATAAGAAGGACGTGAAGCTTCTAGAAAGGGTCCAGCGGAGAGCGACAAAGATGATTAAGGGACTGAAAGGGTGCAAGCTGAAGCACAGGAGGCTCCACCTGCAGGTAAGAAGGAACTTCTTTACAGTGAGGGTGACAGAGCAGTGGAACAGGCTGCCCAGGGAGATTGTGGAGTCTCATTCTCTGGAGGTCTTCAAAATCTGCCTGGATGGCACCCTGTGGCACATGCTCTAGGTGTGCCTGCGTGTGGGGAAGGTTGTACTAGATGATCTCTGAAAGTCCCTTCCAACCTTGAAGATTCTATTATTCTATTATTCTATGATCTGTGGTTGCTTAGGAAAACATCACAGCTAAATTATAGGAAGGTTCATTGGTCTTTTCCCAATGAACAATGTTTAAAGGAATGTCACCTGCTCTTTTCAAATGCATTTTGATATTTTAAAGTCCATTTTGTTTCATCTAGTTTTTTTCATGTTGAAAAAGTGCAACATTTTATACTGTTAAATAGAAAGAAGTAGTCTCTTAAAATAGTTTCTTAAATAATTGATTAACGTAAATAAATGTTCAAATTCAAAGCTGCTAAGATTCTTTTTGGTTTCTTTTTGTTGTTTTTTCCATTTGCTTTCCGAGTTCATAATTTTAACACAAAATGTGGTCTTACAAATATTCTGAGAGTGATTGAAAGAAGAAACTTCCTTGAAGTTTCCTAAAAATATGTTGTCCATCATTCAAAGCATTGATAGGGATTTAGGAGTAACAGAGTGCTTGCCCAAATCAGCTGATTACCATGTTTTGACACTAGCTCTGAAAAAATAGCTGACAGACACAACATAGTCATTCTGAATTGTGGCTAAAAAAATATAGGTAACATAATTTTCAAAGCAATAAATGTATTTTGAAGAACCTATCCCATTATCACAGAAAATTTCATATTTGGAGTAGAACAAATTCCTATGTAATAATCAAGTATAGTCAGATCCATTGTTACAATAGCATTAACATGAAGATCTTGTTGATGGTTGGAATGGCTACCACAGCAGCTATCTTTGTTTTGTGGGGAATGAGTTGGTAGGAGTTTTGGGTTGCTTTTTTGTTTATTTGTTTGTTTTTCTTTTTATTACAGTTATCAGTCTGAGGATTAAATACTGGAATTATACAAAACTCTACCATTTTGTATATGTAATTTTCAATGAAAGAGTTTATAGAGGGAAAAGTCATGACTAACACTATTAACTTGCTATTCATACTTACTGTGATTCATGAACTTGGAATTGAAGAATTTATATGCCTATTTGGTGAAAAGAGTAGCTGACATCTGTATTGGCAAGTGGGAATTATAATATTGAAATGATATCTAAAGATGAGAAAGGATACCACTTTACAAAAAAAAAAAAAAAGGACTCAGAATCTCTTCAATTAAAGAATTTTAAAAAATGACCAGTACATTATTTCTTGTGAATTTTTTTCAGATATATCTGATAATTGTTATGAATTCTAAAGTAATAATGTAGTAACAACTAAAGGAACATTTTCTAAGTCTTTTCGGTGTGTTTAGAAGTGGTATACATTTACTGTTGTAGATGACCATTTAGTCGATCCTTTTAAAAGATGGATTTTCTATGCATGTATTCTCAAAATAAAAAGCATTATGAAGAATTGATATGCCATAGAAACTCCACGTCATCTTCCATCTCCCTTACTACCTAACATATCACTTGTTATTAGCAAACATCTTTGCTATTACAGGCACACACACACACACACAAAAGGAAATCTTCTTACTCTTGGCTTACTCTAGCAAAATTTTAGAAATGATAGACATTTTCCTGTCTTACACATCAGAATACTCTCTGTTCAGAGAACTCTCTCTCAGGGTTTTTAGAACATTGAGTGCTTCACAGATTAATGAAAAAGGATTGGAATAAATATCTTTATTTTCTGTCTGAAGAATCAACTTTGAATGACCAATGAGCTCTGTTTTAGAAGTGTAATTATTATTAATATTATTATTATTAATGCCAGTAATGATATCCTAAAACTGTTTCTTCTTCCCTGGTATTTCTACATGCTATGATAGTGCAGTTAAGGGAAACTAGTCTCTCTCGTCTTAAAATTGAATCCATTGTAAACAGAGGCTGTTTGGCTTGAATGAAGAAGGCTTCAAGTATGTTGTCAATGCATACTTTCTTGCTTATCTTTCTTGCTTTTTACCAGTAGGTAGCACTTTTCAAGTTCTTTGAAAATTATGCTGCCTACATGCTGCCACTCTTTTGAAATTGTAGAGGAAACGGCAATTTTTGTCAAATACAGTGCTTAGATTTGCTCTTTTTTCATCCTTAGATGAAAATTAGAAATTACTAGCATTAAGATTCTCTGTTCTAACTTTTTTATATTGTATGTATTTGTGAATTTAAATTGGACTTTTTTCCGTAGACTTATATCAATAATAAAAAAATGGCACTCTGGACATTTACACATATGGTTTACATTAGCTTCCTGTAGAAATAAGCTTTTGTTATTCAGCTTTTTCTATTGCTATTGTGTGCTAACTGTAAAGACTAATGTAAAAATCATCTACATTAACTGGATTAAGTTCTTCAAATGGAAATCTATTCTAGCAAAATAAGGTAGCAGAATTAGCCTTATCCAGACTAAAATGTTTAGTGAACTGAAATTCCTCTTGTAAAGGAATACGACTGGCAATGCCATCTGATTTTTCTGAGGCACAGCAGTGCTTTCTGTAGCAGGGACATTACTTTATAAAAAAAAAAACAAAACAGAGCAAAACAAAATGACAATATTTAAGACAAACATAAGCAATAGAATCAAATCCTAACCAAAATTTACAGATTTAATATTTTTGAAGTCATTCTCAACAAGCAGTTGAAGTACTTTAAACAGGTGTTATATACCAGATTATGCTTCAGGAATCTAAAGAGGGATTGTAGCACAGGGTAAAGATTTAGTAAATACTTTTCTAGTCCAAAATCAATGCTATTGATTGTCATTAAAGCAGCAAGCTAAAAACAATGAAGTGGTTTCTAATTTTCAAGCTCCTGCTGGAGTCTGCTCTCTCACTCTTCCTTTTTCCAGTTAAGAGCATCATTAAATGGTAAGAGCAAACAGCATATTGAGAGGCCAAGTGTTTTATTAATTCATCATCAGAATTATCTCAACACATTAATATTAATAGTCTCAAATTGGATTTCATTTAGGAGGTGAAATAAATATGCTGAAAGTAAAAGCCTACATAGCCAATGAATCTTTTGAAATGGCACTTATAAAGCACAATACTCAAAATAGATTAGATAATGCTGACTCCCTTCACTGCAGGGGCACTTTCCAGGTAGAATTTCATTCTGGTCTGAAACTCACTGAAATTTAACTTCTGAAAAAAGATTTGCTTCTTTGTTTGGTGTTTTTTGCTTAAATGAATGAAACATCTCATCCTTCCCTTTACCTGACCCTTTTTTTCCTTTCCCTTTTCTGACTTTAATAGACAATCATACCTAAAACCCTTATGAAATATATTCTGTATTTCATTACATTATGTAACTGTTTACCTGGAAGTATGATTTTGGCTTCACATCTAGTACTTTTTTTTCCTTATTATTAGATTCTCTATATCTGTTCTCAGGGAACACAGAAGAAGTAATAAAAAGGAAATGCTTAAGAAGATGATACATCCAGCATTTTCAAGGATACTGCCCAGCCCAATTGAGAAGATGAGAGGAGCAATAGAATTGAAGCTGCAATTGCACATGGGCTTGATGAAACTTATTTTCTTATCAGGTCAGTCAGCTGTTGTAGACTGCTCTGGACTTCCCACTTCCTCATCTCCCTCATCTAGTAAATCATACTCTTTCTATACTTTCTTGTTGCCATGCGCCTTCTATATTAAACAGGAAAAAAATAGCTCTTCGGAAGGAAATTTTTCAGTAATGTCTAATTATATTAGCACTACGTCATCTTTCCTAATAGAGCTATTTTGCAGGAATGTCAGATTCAGGCAGATTCAGGTGACAGATACCTCCATAGACACATTTCCACTCAATTATTTCTGTGTGTATGTGCAAGGAGACACATTTCCAGGCAATCTGGGAGCCTGCCCTGAGAAACAAAACTGGAATAGCTGGAAATAATGCAGATGCCTTTCTGTTTTTTTTTTTGCTTATTCTCCTTCTGTTTTTTTTGCTTATTCTCCTTCCTGTTTTTTTGCTTATTCACATCTGCCATAGTCAGATGCAGGTACGATTATAACTAGGGATCTAGTTACCGAAGCCACAGAGTATTGTGAGACCAATTTAATTTTTCTGTTCTCCAGTGCTTCTTAAAAGAAGACAAAATTAAAATTTTTCTGTTGAAAATATAATACTGCACAGAAAATTTCAGCCTTGATTTGAGTCCAAGTGAGGTACTCATTTATTTTAGGGAATCCTCTGCAACTATAATGTTACAGGGTGAATGTAGAGTTAACACTGCAGAAACCTGGACAGTTTTGCAGGAGGGTTTGAACTTGCATTGGGCCACTGAGTGAAAGTGAGTCTGACTTGTCTTCCCATCAGCAAGTCAAAAAACCAAAGCATATTGGAGAATGTGGCTCAGGTCATATGTTTCTACTCTGGGCTCTTTTAGTTCGGTCTGGTAGCTATAAAATCTTTTAAAAATGAAATAAATATACTTTTAAAATAATTTTATATTGTCTAAATATATTTCATGTAAATAATGAAAAGGAGGAAAAGAACTCTGATCAGAAGAGAGCAAAACTAGTCACATACTTCATCTTCTCCCAAGCAAACCCTGGGAAACTTGCCATGAGCAGGGATATGGTGATCAGAACAAATGCATTTGGATGTTTTACCTTTATCTTGCAAGCACCTTCATCTTCCATAACGGTGTTGCCTGAAGGCTCAGAGGTGATTGGGCCTTTTCAGATGGAGTTTGGCACCACAGAACTGTGGAGAGGGCATAAGACAAAATGCCCAAGACAAGATAGGACAATTAAGTGTCCTTTTTGCTAAACAGAAAGATTAGCTTGAGGAAGATTTTGCACTCTGTTCATAACAGACTGAGGTAAGAGATGTTTTTATGGCCATGAATCAGCTTCTTGTGGCTGATTTGCTGGCTCTTCCTCCAAACTAATAAGATAAAAGCATGAAAATTTGTTAGTGCTTGGGGCACAGTTGTTAGTAAGAAATAGTAAGAAATGAAGAAAATCTTCATTTTAAATTGGTCTGAAATATGACTCTCATTTTAAACCTCCTAGCTTTATATATCGTGTTTGGGAGCTTAGTTCTGCAGTTTACTACAGTCTACATGGGAAAAGAGAAAGGATGTTCCATGCATGAAAAAATATACATTAAACAAGAATGAAGATGCTTTTGTGAGGGACTTTTTTTTCCTCTCTCTCTTTTGCTACAAGAAATATGCAAGGAGATTACTCTTGCGGTTGAAGCTGTGGACTGAGAATTACAAAATGATTCCTGGCACTGCCACAGATTTGTTTTCTATTCTCTTAATTTGTCCATGTTTTGGATCCCAGCTGACCTCATAGAAGGATTCTTTCTTTAATGCAACCACAATGAAGATGCTTTCTTTAATGTTTGCAAAGACTCTGTGGTGAACAGAGCCATGCAGGGCCCTTGAGACACTGAGATTTATTTATGGTGTCCTTTTCACCTCAGAATATCTGGACTGTTCCTCACCAGTGGAACAGGACTTGTAGCCTACAGACTTTCAGAAGTGATAATGAAATTGTGCATTCAAAACATTTATTTGCCAGTCTGTGTTGGCCTAGGCCTCAAACATTGTTCTCAAGCTAGCACTCCTGAAATTTATTATGAACTAAAAGAACTTCCCAACAGCCTGCCATTATTACCGAAGAAAGAATGTACAACAGGGACTGTCATTTAGGCCACCATTTGGAATGACATTTAGGAGTTGCTGCCTGGAGTTGATGTCCAGAATAATGAAGCTGACATTCAGAGGACCCACCCAGAAAGCAGAGGCAGAAATAATATAATTGTTAATGTTTTCTTTCTGACTTATCCCCTCTACTCTTCCTGGATTTTCCTCAAAATAAACTGCTCTAACTGAAATAAAAGTTTGGAATGGAAGAGAGTAATTCTATTTAGCTTGCAAAATACTATATTCAAGTTTCCTTAATGACTAACGTAATGGAAAGGTTATTAGCAGAATATAGGTCTCTCAGGTCAGTTAAGTATTTGTTACAGTTCAGGCAAATGAAATGCAGCAAATAATTGAAGTAGATAATCTCTTGCTTCTTATGTTTTTGATGGTTGTTTCTCATAGTACAACAGGGAAACATATCCAATAAGACTATATTGACAATATTATATGCTGCTGATCAGAGCAACAGTAAAACATTCATGTGTCAAACTGTGAAAATGAAAAGGCTCCTTTTTGTCTGCTCTTCTCTTCTCCCTGATGTAGACAGTAAGTGACCAGATATTTCATACCATACATGTCACAGGCTATATCTTTTTCTCTCTCCTATCACCTAAGCTGTTCTGCTGTGTGGCAGTCTTCTCCCCCTTTCCATTTGTAACTTCTTTAATATGGTGATGCAACATCCACACAATTGTGATGCAAACCCACTGTTATTGTTTGATGCAAAATTAGAGTATTTCTTAGTGCTGTTACTTTGTATCTTTATGTAAACAGCTCTTTATTACTTTCTTTACGCAAACAGTACTACTTCATATTTTCTGCTGTTTCTCCTTCTTCATGAGATGTTGTGCACCCTTTGCAAAATTTTTAACTAGAAATTCAATATCTTTTGACATAAAATATTGTCTGAACAACTAGAACATTGGAGAATACAACTTCACAAATATTAAGGAAAATAAGCCTGACTGACAGGGAAAGTGATTCTCATTCAGATAATTTAGAAGATCTTTGAACTATGTTTCTTATAATGAACCCCTATTCAAACTGAAGAGCAAAGATAAAAGTTTCCTTCTGAAACTCCTATAATTAAATGCTCAAATTTTAAAATTTAAAAGCTCAAAGGTCAGTACCTTACACCTGAGATGGAAGTAAAGATTTTTTTTTCCAGAATAAAAGCACTTGATTAGTTTAATAATGCTGGTACAGACAGGTCTAATGTCTAATCCTTGCAAATTCCTTTTGCTTAGTCCTAGTTCTTACTGATGTGTTGACTATTAAACACATTTTGATCATCAAGTAGACGCTTACCAGTTAGGTAACAGACAGGTCGGCTACTTTAGCCTTCCTGGTTTGCTCCAAATGTTTCATCTGAGCTTCCTGGATTTCCTTGCAGACTTCCTGTCCAGTCTGCAGAGAAACTTGTTTCAGCTGCGTGCTCTTAATACCGGAACTTAGTCAAAAGAGTGTACACACTTGTGCCACAAATATCTTTCAGGCCATATAGATACATATTAAAAGAGAATAGGAAAAAGAAACTTGATCTGAATCATATTTATAGTCTCTAGAGAAATGGGAAATTGTCAGTTGTGTGAGAGAAGAAAAAAACATCACCTTTCCTTATAAATAGCCTTATTAAACAGACAAACAAAGAAATAACAAAAAAGAAGACCAAAAAAAAAAAAAACCATAAACAGAAGTTATCTGACTCTCAAAAGACTGATCATAGCAGAGCATTCCCAGTGTCACAGATGAATCTGATAAAAAACTTTCTTTTTCTTGCTATATTTTATCTTTGTTTATTTAAACATCCCTGAGTTACAGACTACTTCTTTTATTGACTTTGAATCTATATATTAGTGTCCAAAAGAATAATCATACTTGATGTACTTATCTCTCACAATCAGGTTAGGTAAGGAAGGATCAATGTTGATTTAGAATGAAAGAGGATGAAAAACTAGTTGTATTTTAACAAGGAATGAAGCAGATCACAAACTACCTATATAGAATATATATGTTCTGATGTTCTTAAATGTTTTCATTAATGAGGTAAGGGAGAGGAACAGGTTTGGTAAATGACATATGTTGCTCAAGATTGCTTATGTCTTAAAATAAGCCTGTAGGAGCAATGTAGGAGAAATGACACCAGCAGACAAGACAAAAAATAAACTAAAATATTTGTGTTCAAAAAAGAAAAAAGCTGTAGATCATACCAAGTCAATAAACATATCCACTCAATATAATGTCACAGCTAAATAAAGCAAGGTACACACTTTGTTATTTTAAGGTGAGGATATATAAAACTTCAAATTCTAGGCTTGTATGAATTTATATATGCATGTATGTGCCTATGCACATACACTTTATATATTCACACAGAAGATATATACAAAAAAATATTTAGGCACCTCTAGTTAAAGGTATATATATTTGTAAAATTCATCAGTATTAGCATTGCTTGTTTTTTTTTCTTTGACCTGAACCTACCAGATGTTTTCCGATATCATCTTTAATCAATATGTTTGCATCTTTCAAAAGATTTCACCTTTGATGGCTAGAAAGGCTCTTTTAATTTACTTCTAAAACAGGTTAATTTTTATATTGATTCTCTCTTTTGCAAGCATTTTTAGCATCAACAGTCCTTTGCCTTTCCCTTGTTTTTACAAAGTAAACGTATTTATAGAGAATAATCATGTCCTGTCCCATTTTTTTCCTTAAGTAGTCTCCACTTAAGATTTGTTCTCTAAATCCCTTATCAGATGAGTAGGCTGTTTCACAAATTTAAGTTTCTATTTTAAACACAATTAACCAGAACTGAACCTGACAAAGATCTTTCTAATGACTTGTGCAACAGAATTAGTATTTCTTATTTTATTGAAAATATCCCATTTGATACCTTCTGAATTAAATTGTTCATATCTGTGTGACATTCACATTCCTTAATTATGAACAATTATGTCCAGTCCTCTTTTGTTTTTTTCTTTTCTTTTTTTTTCAGCTCTAGTTAGTGAGGCCGCTCTATAACAAAGGTTCTTCTGGTTTGTCAATAAGCTGTGATATCACACTTCATCCTAATGAGGGAGTTAATAAGGCACTCCAGTTCTTCTTGCATATATTCAAAATCCGAAGATTGACAATGTACCACAACTGTGCCATCTGAAAATTCTGAAATACTCCTTTCATCAAGATAGCTATTAGAGAGAGGACACAAAATTTTATGCATCGCTAGACGGACCTGCTGTGGCAGCTTCAACACATCTATGAAATGTACTCTCAAATTGACAGGAATAATTGACAAGGAAGAAATAGGAGTAAATATAGCAACCGACAGAGCAATAGCAAAATAATGCTGTTGCTGAAACATTTATAATAATACACTCACAAAAATCAGAGATGGAAGGAAAAGCCAAAATATTTTGAATAATGTTATGATTCTGTCTTGCAAACTCCAGAAATGAATTCAGAAAACTCTTGTCCTGAATTGCGGATATACACAAAATATTAGATTCCATAAAGATTCCTCATGTTGAAATAAGAAGGAGATTTGAATGTCAACATAAGATGGCTATTTAGAGACTTTTGCAATTCATATGTCCAATGAAGAAGAACACTGATGATTTAGGTAGTCTTGGATGATATTCTTTAAACATTCAACTCAACACAGGCTCTACTCCACAAAAACTTTGTCAAAATTATCAGAAACAAATTGATATGATAATGTCTTCTGGTTAGTGGATTTAGGAAAACAATATTTGCAATAAACACATTAGCAAACTTTTCAAGAATAAGCCATTTCTCTTTTGCTTTTTTGGGGGGAGAGCAGGAGTCTGAGGAAGAAGAAAGGGAGAACATTTCTTTGTTGTTTCCCGATTTTTTTCTTGTATTTATTTGCTTCTACAGCAATAAATATAAGTATTAACTTTATCTTCCTCTATAAGCTTCTGCCCATACTAGAGGCAATACTCTTAAAAAGGTAGTTAACACTCAAGAAATGTCTTAAGTAAAAAATCATAACTGACAGCCTCAGCGAAGCTGAATACTCAAAGAAGATAAATCAGTTAGATTTCACAATAACTCAATGGTTGAACCAAACGTGATCAATGATAACAAAAGAAACATTTAGCCAAATGGGAAATAAACATCTGTGGTCCTCACAGGAGTCATTTATTGATTGCACTTTATTTTTCAAGTTGTTCTCTCTATCTAGAATGGAGTCAGACTCTGTATATTACTAGAGTAAGTTACATAGAGATATCACACTGCAGTGGTCTATGTGCTGTTCTTTACTCTTTCATGAAATATGTATTCAGACACTTCTATTGCTCTCAAAACAGTATTTTAAACTTGTCCTTGTACAAAAACACTATATAGAGAGTCAGCTTTAACATCTTAGACTTCCAGGAGTATCTCAAGAATATATTCGATTCTTACAAAGTCTGTAAAATAGATAATCAAGATTAAATATTTTAAGTATTGTCCTGAATAAAGATGATTTTGGGTTATGTTTTGACTATATTCTTATATCAGCATCCGTTGTGGAATGTCTCAGACATTCTGTACAGAAAGCATAGATAGCTCTGGTCAAAGTTTGAATGCACTGATGTGGGCATGTTTGATAGAAGGATACTGGATTCAAAAGTGCTTGATATATGACATCTCCAGCAGCAGCAGTTGATAGTCATTTGAGATGAGAATGTCTTAGACTGTAGGAAGTGTAAGAGAAATTGAGGATTGGGAAATCACACCATTTATTTTCAAAATTATTTTGTAAAAAGGTTGAAGGAAAGAGATTTAACAATTTAACTTTTTTCTTTTCAGAGCATATTCAACACAATTTAATATGTTGAAAGGTGAGAACTGGGCAGTTGGAATACTGAAAGGGAAAGAGAAATTTGTGTATAGATAAATCACAGAAGCATCCTATATACAGAAGAAATAGATATGATTCTGGGTGGATCCATCCCTAGAAAATTAAAAGCATATATTAAATAAATAAGATAAGATAAATTAAAGATAAAATAAAGATAAATTAAGATAAATTTATTTCTACTATAATTCACTGTGGTCATTAAGATAAAAGGAAACATTTTGAATGTCAAAAACATAGTAGAATAAAAGGCAGAAGCAAATGTAAGCAACATAGTCTTGTTTATTTTCAAAAGAAGAGGTTCAAATAAACCTAATTAGTAGGTTTAAGAGCTATAACAATAGATTGAAATAGCAAAGAATTTGTAAGGAATAATTTATTCAAGTTTAACTTTGGGCAAGTGACGTCCAATCCCTTAAAATTCAAGAAAAAGGAAAGTCCTTTTAGTAGAGTAATTCTGAGCATCCAAATCTCCACTTGTGTTTCCTCTAGAGAGTGCAAGACACCAAAGACACCACCACCTAAAATATTAACTAATAACTATCTAAATTAAATTTAGAGTTTTGTTTTGACGCATTCATCACCTCCATACACTTGAAATAAAAGAAAAACTAACAAAACCATATTCATCTATAATCCCTATTTGATGCAAGTATTCCCCATTTCCTTGCATTCAATTCTACCTTAGGGATCTAACTGTCCATGCATTTATTGAAAAGTAGACAATTTTTTCAGCATATTTTTATTAGCTTTTCTAATGCTATGCCATAAATGAAAAAGAATAAAATGGAATATCCTATTTTTCATGTATACTTGCTGTCTCTTTTCTTTTACTGGATATTATTGAGATGAGTTTGGCTCCATCATCTTTATTTGCTATTGTCAGATATTTATACATATTGATAAACCAATGCTCCCCCTCTGCCCCAAGCTTTCCTTTATCAAAGCTAAATACTTCCAAAGTCCTCAGCCTCTTCTCATATGAAAGATGCTCCAGTCATTTAGTCATGTTCATGGTCCTTCCCTGGACTTACTCTAGTAAGTCCATGTCTTTCTTGTACTGGGAAGTCTGGAAAAACTACTGTAAATTTGACCTCAGCAGTGCTGAGTAGAGGGGAAGAATTCGATGTTGCTTTTCCTAATGTAGCTGGGGTGTTCCTGGTTGCCTTTGCCAACATTGTTGGCTCATATTTTGCTTGTGCACTAGGACTAGCTTCCCTGCTAGTCAGCCTCCAGTGTCTACTGATGCTTGGGGTTTTTCCTCCTCAGACACAGAAGCTGGTATTCTCTTTTCTGACCTTCATAAGATTCCTGTCTGCTTATATTTCCTATTCTTCTAAGGTCCTCCACATGGCAGCCCAAATATAAGCTAATATATAAGCTAGTCTTTTCAATTTTTGTATCCCCTACTAACTCTGTCCTACCATACAGGTCATTAACAAAGATGATAAATTGTGTTGATCCTATTATCAAACCCTGGGAGATCCCACTACTATCTATCCAATCCAACTTCATGCTGCTACTGAACACAGCCTCTTGAACCTGGCTGTTCACCTAGTTTTCAGTCCATTTCACTACTCTTTTATCTATGCTTTATCTATGCTTTATCAGTCTATGCTTTATCAGTCTATCAATGTGGTTATGTGAGACGGCATCAAAAGCCTTACAGAAGGCTTGACTTCCGGATCTGAAGTCAAGATAAACTTCTCCCCTTTATCCAACAAGCCAATGATTTCACTATTAAAACTTATCAGGGAGGTCAGATATGATTTCTCCTTCAACAATACATGCTGGCTTCTTCAAATCACATTCTTGTCCTTTATGTGTTTATAACTAACTTCTAGGACTATTTTTTCATAACCTCAGCGATCAAGGTTAGGTTGACTGGTCTGTCCTCTAGCTTCTTTTTCCTAAAGGTAATTGACTTGCTTTCTTCTAGTCCTTAGAAATCTCCCCCAACTACCATGAATTTTTGAAAATAAAAAAGAAGAGCTTCACAATGACATTGGCAAGATCCCTCAGGACTTTTGATCATCAAGTCATGTGGACCATGCATGTTCAGTTTGTTTCTAGCTTCATCTCTTCAACTAAGGGTAAATAATAATTTATCCAATCTTTTTTATTGTAATTTCACAGGGCATATTTCACCAGTGACTGAGACTGAGACAAAGCTGGCATTGAGTACTCTGACCTTTTCCATATTTGTTGGCACCTGATAGTCTGTCCCTTTCAGCATGAAGCCCATGTTTACCTTCTTTTTTGCTGATGATTTATCCATGGAAGCCCTCCACATTCTTTATATTCCTGGCCAGATTCAACTCCAGATGAGTTTTCGTTTTCCTAACCCCGTCACTACATGCTTGGACATTGTCTCTATATTTATCCCAGGCCACTTGGCACTGTTCCCACCTCTTGTATGATTCCCTTCTGTGTTTCACATTCAGTCAGATCTCCTTGTTCATCAGTGCACATCTCACAGTCACTGCAGCCATGGCTATCCAAATCTTCACATCATACATTGCTTCTTCTTTCTTATCAGGCAGTCTGTAGCAGACATTCAGCACAACATCATCCATGTTGGTCTGCCCTCTAATCCTATCCCATCAGTATCTTGATCATCCATCCCCAGAGATGATCCCCAGAGATCCCTGCTCTTTCACATCAGTGCAAATACCTTTCCACCAAGATGGGATGTTTGTCCTTCCGAAAGAGCAACACTCCAGTCATAGGACCTTTTCTCCATACCTCTCAGTGAGATCTTAGCCCTTCAACTGCATATAGACCTTTAATTCTTCCCATATGCTCCCCATGAATTTTAGATGGGCACTGGGAAATCTGCTGATATTTCAGAAAAAGTTTCCCTATAATGCTGTCCTCCTGGCAATTCCTTATTAGTGTGCATATGCTTGAAGTCAGCCCCTTTGCATAATTTGACTACTGTCAGACACTGAAGCTTTACTATACTATCTTTTGGGGGAAATGGATTCGGTCATCCATCTGACAGACATTTGATAGATATTAATTAAATGCATAAGATAACATATTTGACAAGTGCTTATTGTTGTTTGTCTCACCTAGAACTATCTGGTTCAGAAGATGCCTAAAATACAGAGCTGTTTTCCTGAATATTCATTTAAAGATATTTCACATTATATAATATATAAGTTTTTTTTAGCAGTCAGTATGGTTTTAAGGATGAAGAGGACAAGAAGCCAAAGGAATGCTGCACATCAGGTAGTAGTCTTTTAGATTTTACCCAGCATGAATTCATGTGTTTCTGAAATAGAAGGTAAATATACAACTAGTTCTAAAATAGAAACTTACCTTCTTTCTAGCCTAGTACACAGCTATTTGTGACATGAGAATACCTGAAAATGTAGCCAGCTATGGGATCAATAATTGTTGAATCATAATTATGAAAGATATAATCTGTTGTATTAGTCTTTCTTGGGTCTTTTTGTCATTTCAGAGTAGATATAAAAATATAAATCACAGAATCACAGAATCTTCAAGGTTGGAAGGGACCTCTAGAGATCATCTAGTCCAACCTTCCTGCTCAAGCAGGCACACCTAGATGCGCAGGGCGGCATCCAGGCGGGTTTTGAAGACCTCCAGAGAAGGAGACTCCACAACCTCCCTGGGCAATAAATAAATAAATAGATAGATAAATAAATCTATGTAACCTATAAATACATAGTATATATGAACAATAAAGGCACTTTCATAATGCTCAGTTATTCTTGAAGGTTGTGATTTTGCAAGAAAAAAAATGGCTCCATTTACAGATTGAACAAAACTCAGCCAACTGGCTCCTTAGGTTCAGTTCCCCTTGTCTGACCTAAGACCCATAAAGGCCTATAAAGGCTTCCTTGTGGGTTTTATATGCTCTGATCTACTCCTGCAACTTCACAATATTTGAACTTTCTATTTCCCAGGCCCCTGAGAAAACCTTTTCCCTCTGTTACTCTTGAAATAAAAAGCAGTGCTCTTTATCAATTTTTAAAACAGCACACTTTTCCTGCCAGTGCTTTCAGGCAAGTCACATCAGTATCTGGACACTTGGATTTGAAGCTCAAAGCCTGACTGCCTCTATTTGTAAACAAGTGTGAACAGCATGAGCACAGTAGTGTCACTTCCCAGTAAATTCAGTGTTAAGATAGTACAAATGTATGTACTATAGAACAGTTTGACAAAGCTGTATTGAAATACATTATTCATAGTAATCTTTTTCAAAAACTGACATTTTTGAAAGTTTTCCATTATGTGCATCATAAAATTGTAATGTTGGTTGTGAAAATGGGAAAAACAACAACAAAAAACTTAACGCTCTTAACCTTTTGCTTTCAAAGAATCTTTTCCAAAGGAACAAAATCTGTTTTTTTTTTCTCTCTCACCTTTATGACTTCCAATTTTTGGGTAATTATCACTAAGGATTTTCAGCTGATTTTTATCTACCATAGCTATCCTTGCCTGCATTTTGCATGTGAGTGTTTGTATGGGCAGGGGAAATGATATGTGTCAAGGCTGGCTTATAAAATTGTTTCTAAGACTTTACTGTTCAGGTCTAAGGACACTGACATTTATGGCAATACAGAAAAATAAATGTCTATTGATGCAAATGTATCTCTGATGATAGTTCTCTACCTTTTCAGTGGTAGAGCTAACATTACCTGCTTGATGTCAGGCATTGCAATGATAACTGCCAGATGGTTCCAGGCTGATGGCCTCAGGTATCCTGTGCCAATTGTAGCTATTTTGCTGATATGATGAACATAATTCAATCACTGTCAGTACTTGTTTATCCCCTGTTTCTCCATGCTAGTCACCTGCTGACTCCTTCCATTCTATACTCTACTTTTGAAAGATATTAGCACAAGGGAAAAAGCAGGCATTCACCAACTTCAGTCTTAATAAACTTCAGGCATTACTTCCCCCATTTTTGTTCCAATGACAGTATTTACGAAGGTAATGTGATTTTTAAGAGGGACATCCTAGATGGAGGGAAAGGTTATTGAAAATATCACTGACACCTAAGTAGTCACTTTCTTGATTTTTATCAACTACTTAAATTATATTTCTTCTGTCATAAGACTTTTTATCAGACTTGTAAAAAACAAAGAGGCTGTTTACAGATCTTATTTGAAACAGCTTCTACAGATTTTGTAGCCTTCTGCTCAGCTATCTTAAACAGTCATTCATGACTTTCTGATTTCCAGAACAGTTCCTTTCCTCCAGTGGCAAATATTTCACTCTATAGAAATAGCTTCTCTTTCTTCCACTTCTTCTTTAAAATATTAGAGTAGATGAATAATTACTTGTCCATAAAAACATTGTTAAAAGGAGTCTGTGCAAGACAGTAGCTGAAACAAAGGACAGCTGGAGGATAACGTAGTTCCAGTGTCCTGGCCTCTGTCTTGCACTACAATCTTTTTAAATGAACTTTTCCACAGAACAAAGCTCAACACTGCAGCAAATGCAGGTAAGAACTGGAGAAAGTGTGCTAGTAAAGGAAAGGAGCTGAGCTATGGTCGTATTTTCCTCTGTAGCCTTCCAAAATTGTGCTTACCCTCACAGCAGTATATGTTGTTACGAAAATATCTTGTTTTGTTGACAGTATCCTGTGGAATTCCCACGGTACTGCCCATCACTTTCTGACAGATATTTTCATTTCACTTACACTTGAGATGATTGAGAAATATACTTTTAACTTAAAAAAATAAAGATATGTAGGGGAATAATGACCCAAGAACTCACATAAATGATAACTATAAGTTAATACTCTCCATAGCCTGATATTATTTTCATCCTATCCAGAGACAAGGTACTGTGGTTACTCTGAAACCATCTGCTCTGCTCTCTGATTCCTATTTATTGGATTTAATGATGGAAAATGACAGGAAAATGAAAGAATACCACTTATATCACCTTCAGTATTTCTCAGAAAGAAATTCCAATACATGAGCAAGATCTGTATCATATCTCCTAGCTAACTAAAGCCTGAGATATAAAGGAATTCATGAGTTCCATTTTAATGCACCTAATTCCATGCCTGGTAATTGCATCAAAGATGAAACAAACAAAATGGGTAAATAGAGAATCATTTGTCATATTTTTCCATGCTGACAAACTGCTCTACATATCCTTTTTATCAATTATAGTTTGCAAGCTTAGTTTTTCTGATGTAGCTCTTACATTACTGTCAGTTTATCAGCTGACTGTCCCCACTGGTCCAGTTCTCATGAGACAAAATGAAATGGTAGGCATCTCATCTTGGTAAGACAGACATTAATTCTATACCTCTTTTCTAAATCACAAGCTGAAAGAGTTTATATTCAAAGCTTTATCCAAAAATCCTACTAAAGATAGATATCTAGATGGTTACAAACCCTTTTATATCAATGTAAAAACTAAATCAAAGATATACGGATATTTTCTTATCTATAAAGTGAATACAACCATGTAAATCAGTCTTTTTAAACGTAGGTATGTAGATATATGTATATAACTATATCTATATTGGAATGTAAAAATATTGTTATATGGTATATAAATTTTTATGTTTGTGTGTAGATAAAAATACAAAGTGTGGATGTGGTAAAAGTGTGGATTAGGTCCCAAAACCTTCGCAGCAGATAGGCAGAAATATTTCCAAGCAGAGCAGAGACCTTACAATCTGAAAGGGAACATTGAAGACAAAGGTTTGTTTGACTGTCATGATTAAATACCAGAGAAAGTGAAAGAGTATGCCCTTGTCTCAGGAAAAGGACATAAAGGAGCCTAGATGTCCCAAATCCTTGATGTGTACTGGTGGACAAAGGCATAGAGGGTATTGAACTATGTAAAGCTGTGGCTGTCACACTATCACAATGTGGCTATCACACCATACTGACTGTTTAAATATAATGGGGAATGAAGACAACATAGGAATTCTTACTTTGTACTATCTAGGTATCATCTCATTTACTGGAAAAGCTAAGCAGGTTGCCCAGGCTTTTCATGTGCCTCTCACTTTAGTTTCAGTGGTAGCTCAAGTCCCGAATCTCAGTTTTTGACATCTTCAGAGCATCATGGTCAGATAGATCAGAGTCTGCATATTCATTCATGAGCAACCATTCAGAACAGTATGATGGACAATGCCTGGAGTGAAGCCACTGAGAGTCTGAGATAAGCCTAAAGCTAAATGGGCATTAATAGCTAAATTACACTCTCCCTAAAGTGCTCCCTCCAGGTTAGGTTGACAATAGTGAATTACTGGGGCTGCAATCTGTACTTTATTTCTTCTACGTATAAGTGGACATCGCACAGTGAAGCACACTTCATGCAAAGTCTTCTTTGCAAAAGGATACATTAAGAATGTTAAGGTTAAAATAAATCTAAAGTCCCTATTTTTAACAGCATGTCATCCCATAGGTACACTGTGCTTTTAAAACAGTGAAGAACTGATTAATGAGAAGAACTACACTGTTTGGAATTCAATCACCCCAAGTGGATTAATTAAAGAATGTTATTTGAAGACCTCTGAATATACTCATAAAGTACCCACATGTATTGTCCATATTTTTGTGTGAAAAGGGTGTATAGAAAATAGCTGATGCAGAATTGTTTGCTGCTATATATTAATTTAGGCTGCAGTAAGTCTACTTTTTCATATATTTGGGCCAGATCACTAAC
Source organism: Nothura maculosa (assembly GCA_032353885.1). Taxonomy (NCBI): domain Eukaryota; kingdom Metazoa; phylum Chordata; class Aves; order Tinamiformes; family Tinamidae; genus Nothura; species Nothura maculosa. Next base: position 735,958 of record JAUBOD010000166.1, read on the forward strand.
AGAATGTTTTTTAGCAGATAGTGTCTGAAGCAAGTGAAATATATGATTTTCTAACCTGAGTATATACTCATTCCCATGTTTTGTCCTTTAGTTAAAGTTTTCAGCAGCATGCAATTTCATTTTTACTGCAGAAAAAAAAGTGAAATGACTCACATTTGACATCTACATGCACACAAACTAACATTCACTCTTTTGATTTGAAAAAAAGGGCTGAAAACTTATGCCACTGAATGATCAATTTTATTTCATAATGTAGAGTGCTAGACCACCATTTTCAGTACTTCCAGTGTTGTTGGAAGTTCTAAATTCTCATCACATCAAAGAGGAAAGCTTGGATATTTTTTAATCTGTTTGCCTTTGAGAATTATCTTTACAGTAAAATTTAAGTCGTTATTGAATAATCATTTTTCATGTTAGAAATTATTGTGTAGAGATATGGACATTCACAAGGGATTTTAGGTGTCAACAACACTACTCAGAAGATCACAATTTAAAGAAACAGTGGCCATGATATTTAGGTAGGTTGTGGCAATCAAAATAAGTCATTACTTATAGTCTTTCTACTTGGAGTACTCATGACTGAAAATTGTTTTAATCTGCAATATTCACAGTGTGACTTCACAGGAAATACCAGGCATGTGCAGTAATCACTGTATCAACAGAGACATAAATGTGGCATAAAATTGTAATCTGGATAAATAGTGAGATTCTGAATTTTAATAGCTTTACTTCTTCCTTCATGGTAGGAAAAAAGAAGTTACACAATGAATTATTGATATGGAGTTTAGATGCACTGTAGATAGCTGTGAGAAAAACATAAAGTCCTCATCCTGTGATCTGGAAAAGCAGAAGCAGAATGAAAGTTCTGCACATGCTGGAAGGAGAGAGACAAGAATATTAGTCTAAGAAAATAGATTTTTACTTTGCAAAACATGCTACCACTTGCAGAAGTGGATCAGATATTTTTCCCACCCACTTTCAGTATTCTGTTTACTTTTTAATCAACTTTGTGTATAATCTGATATCTGCTAATTGCAGTTACAAATGGAACACTTAATTACTTAAGCAAACCCAATAATAGGGGGTTCTCTTTCTTGGAGAGAAAGAAGCAATATTTTGCTCAAGATAAATACATTCAAGTTGTTCTTCCTGAAAAGTATGATATCATGGGTGTTGGAGATCTTATTCAACATATAAACTACTTGCACCCTTCCTTTGCTCCTCTTGTATATTTTTTTACTGGTCATGGACCATGCTGGTTATGGACTGTAATTTGTAACATTTCAAGGCTTTTGTATTCTGACTAAGTCATGCTCTGATTTTTAGCCTTTAAACTTTCCATGCAAATAATACATACTTCTGTTTGTAGACTTACTGCAATGTTGTCTTCCACTTTTAAGTAACTATCAGTTTAAACTGTTATTCCTAGTTTGCTTTGTTTCATTCTAAAGTAGCAATTTATTTGGGATGAAATATCTGAGAATGTAAATACATTGTGTTCACTTTTGTGGCTAATAGGGTGTGCACCAAGATCTTGACTTTACTGAATAAGGACAGGTGTACAATTTACATATCAGCTAGTGTCAAACATCAGTGCTAAAATAACAGCTATAAAAAAAACATAAAAATGAGCTTATGCTTCAATATTGTTTCTACTCATTGGCAGGCAGAAATTATTCCATTTTTTTCTATTATCTCTGAACCATGCATTTCAACATGCAAAGCAGTGAATTGAAAGGATTCACTCTGAAAATCATAGAATCATAGAATGATTGAGGTTGGAAGGGACCTCTAGAAATCATCCAGTCCAACTCCTCTGCTTTTTTTATTCCTTTCAGCAAACTGATTCAGGTTTTATCCCAAAATTTGTAATTCCATCAGTCATTCTAATTTAAGAGTACAAGCAAGAACTTGAGAATATAAAGTAAAGCTCTAATTCATTTCCTTGTCTACTGAGCAAGCAAAAGGCAAGAAAAGATCTGTAAGAGAGTCTATAGCAACTGTCTTTGTCATTTGGGCAGTTAATCTTTAGACAGATGTTCCATTTAAATGTAAAATTATATTTTCTCTCTTCATATGCAATTGATCATCAATGAAATTATGGAATTAATGTTTTTTGATAATTTTTGGAATGAATCTTTGGATTAATTGGTTATTAGGTAGAGCAGTACATTTTGCTATTTGAGGTTGTAAAGTAATGGGGAGTATGCAAACAGAGCGTAAACTAATGTTATATTTAATCAAGTAATTTAGATTTAAATCTATTTTTTAAATAAAATTCTATTGAATTATTGTATATAAAAACTCAACAGTTGCATTCTTCAAAATAATCTTTCCCACACATTTTTCCTCTTGAATATTTTATTTTTTTTTAACATACATTGCCTGGAATTGAAAAGACACAAGATTATATATTTATAAGAATACCTCTTTATGCCTCTTTTTTATGCTCTCTGTCATAAGAATATCTATTTATAAGAATAAGAATACCTATTTAACCTTTACATGCAACATAAATTTTGTCTTCTGTAGAATGAAGAATTTAGACTATTCTAAGATATCAGCTAGAAATCTCATCTCACAAACATTTGTTTAGTAATGACTGGCTTAAATGATTTAGAGATCTTCAAACTGATCAGTCTATGTTGGCCTCTGTACATGACATTCTGAAATTATTATGAAAACATATTCTGGAAAATCTGGAAAATATATATGAGGAAAATCTGCTCAGAAAAGATATGGAAAAACAAGATACTACATATATATTGGTAATGCTTCTACTTCATTTGTTCAAACTTGCTCTCACTTTTAAAATCACTAAGATTTTTTAAAAGATACTAAAAAGAGTAGCATGTCTTTATAAATTTTCATATCACAATCTTTTTTTAGAATAAACTTTCCTGAGATAGTAAGACCTACATGATATACAGGAATGGATAATTTCCTTGCAGGATATGTTTTATGATCATGACCATATGTATGACCATGATATATAACGTGGCAAATGTTAATCAGTCCAACACTAAAATTCTGATTTTAGACTGGTAAGGAAACAGTGTTCCAAGTAACCTATAATGACAAAGTAGATGAATAGTAAATATGCCCTTTCATGAACTGGAGGAAAGATAAAAGGTAAAAGTAATAATTTGCACAAAGGTTGTATTGAAACTGTGATCTTATATCATAACCTAGCACTTAGTCAATAAATAGCAATTAGAACCACAACATAGAATTTAGGGTGAGCAGTTTTCCTGTGTGTGTTTTTTCCATCTATTTTCACCAAGTTATCTGGTTAGTGTTGTCTTGTACCCTGAGGAAAGGAACAAGATAATACTCTTTGTTTATTAGTTGATGGACATGCAACTCAGACATTGCATCTCCATCAGAAATCAGAAGAAAGAGCTACAGCTTTTACATTTTGTAAGAAAAGCTTTAAAAGACTCAAGTAAAATCTGACCAAAAGAAAAAAAGTGAAAATAAACCTATAAACTTCACAACAATGATTCTGATCAGCATAAAACAGGAAAATATAAAAGAGACTGACATATGTCAAAGTCACCCCTGAGGTCAGTACAGATTTTATTTGCTAACTGTACAGAGCTTTTAAATCCCTAATAATAAAACCCTACACTGTCTTTTTCCAGCTCCTCAAACAAAATTTCAGCTTAGAGCAGTATGGTTTGCTGAATGAGGCCAAAAAATAAGATTCCTTTCATTTGTTTCTTTTTATTGACATGTATTTTTGAACTCTTTTTTACTGTAAATAACTACGTTGTACAGTCTACCAAATTCTTGATCCCAGTGAGGTCTTCCAGGTGACACTAGAAAACTATCACATTGTAAATATGTTTTTAGTTTTTATTTATTAGGTTTTCATTAGTTTTTATTTTTATTTAGTTTTATATCACCTTTCCCTTCATTCTCAGTTTATTCTCATAATGCATATGTCTACTTAGGATATTGACTGTTCACAGTGGGACAAATTTTTTTTTTTTTTTTGGATAACTTCTTGGTTGTCATCTGGACTGATGGAGAAGTTTCCCTGTCCAAGAGGTGTTTAACTACTCATGTTAAAAGTGGGATATGTTATTGTTGCAGGAAATTATTATCTGTAAGCATGTATAAACTGGTGATTTGGAGAGAGGGGCAGAAACTCAAAATTTCAAGAATAAAAGAAATAAATCAAATGGATAAAATATTTCATTTAAAGTGAAAACTCTAGAGATATTTTGCAAGTGAGAGTTGTAGAAATGATGTTCTCAGAAGACATTCAGCACCTTGTATATTCAGGTAGGTATACATAACTCAGACTAAATAGGAATAAGAAACCATAGAATTTGAAATAGTTTGATTTTTAAGACTGTTTTTTTTTCTAATTTCTATATTAAATCAATAAGAGTTGATGGTTTGCTCACCAAAACTCTCACATTCATTGCTGTTGAATAAGGCGCTCTCCTTGCTCCTCCTCTTCAGTCAGCAGATCTCACTGCTGAACCTCTTCCATAGTGAAAGATAACCTCTTCCATATGCCTAGGATGTTTTTCAAACATTGTAAGTTTTCAAGTGCAGGCAAGTGAAAAAATAATGTCAGAAATAATATCCTTAACAAATGCTTCTAATGTAAATGCCTAGTTTATATGTTTATGTCAAGAGATGAGTAGTGCTAGATCAGTCTATGCAAATAATACTCAAAATAATTTCTTCAAAAGAAGTACCAGTGGTGTCTGAATGAAGTAAATATAATTAGGTCAGTATTGTTTGTATATTGCTTTTCAGAATTGGATTTGTGTAGTAAGATTATTTGTATTTAATTATCTTTGAATAGAAAGATTGAATATTGCACTGTAAAATACTTGCTTCTGAAAACAGTATCCACATGGATAATGTTAAATGCTATTTGCTACTTATATGAGCAGCATTGCTTTATTAGTTCTCAGTAGCAGCTGAAACAAAATAGCAGCTTGTAGCCTTGTTGCATTTAAGCAGATATGTTCTCCCCAATCTTTCAGTTCTCTGTAACTAATATTAATTCACCTCAATGAGTTTTATAACAATGATGAAAAGCAACACCTGCAAATTCAGTGTTTAATGTGATTAAGACCTTGAACAAGTTTTCAGGTTTTAGATTCTATGGGATGTTTAATCATTTCTCTATCTCATGTAAATATTTTTTCCTCCATTTTTAAACTGCTCAGACTATTTTAGTAGATATCATAAATGGAATGTTTCTTTCCCTCCTTAAGTTAGCTGACTATTTTTTGCTTTGCTTTGAATGCAATCGTATTAACTCATAAAATTAATTCCCATTTTGTGGGATTGTCAGAAGTGAGGATTGCTCTGACCCCTATTTGAACTCATCAGCTGAAATGAAGTTGTTCAGTGAGCTGGAGAAGACAAAGCTGAGTTCCAAGGAATTAATCAACTCCATCAGCCTTCACGATAGGCCTGAAAATGGCACACATCAGACTGACCCTGAGCAGCTCTGGATTCCCTCTGTAAATGAAAGTCATCATTCCTGGGAAGGAAGATACTAAATTATAGGCTTTTAAATTTAATTTTCACTTTACTTGTGTTTTCGATTAGCGTGCCATGTTTCATAAAGATGGTAGTACCTTTAAGTAGTAAATGCCCTTCATCTACCAGTTCAGTCTCTGTCATAATAAAAAGGTAAATGTGAACAAAAAAACAGCCAGCAAATGAAACATGATTGTTTTTATTTGCTTTGTTTTGTTTTCTTTTTTCCTTTCTCAGTGACACCTTAAGCAACAATACCAAATTATTTTCTTCATACCAAAATCAATGATAGGCTTGGAAATAAAAAGTAGCCCCACAGCCTGAGGCCACAGCTTTTCATGACAGGCTACTAAAACTATCTTTCAGTAGCCTGAAGGCCTGCCAGCTAATCATTCACTTTCCTTTCACTATTTAGTTGTCTGATATCTCTCCGGGCTAGTAAAACTTAAAGGCTATGTGACAAATTGTCTGCTAAAGAAACATTGTCCATTTTTATCTTCGTGGAACTTCAGTCTTTAGCGTGTAGGCTGAAATAGCCTAGACACAGCTTTGAAAGGCCTCACATAGCTTTGGAAGGCATATTGAAAAGCAAAAAACTTTTCTTATTTTATTAAACACAACATCAAAGCCCTTGTTCTGACCTCTGCCAAATTAGTGGTCAAACTCTCATTTTCCAAAGCTAAATATCTAAGCAAATATATTTTAGGATTGAAGAAAGCATGAAGATTAATACTGAACACCATACCTAGACTTCTCTCCCTTCTGGATATGCATGACCAACAACTGTTTTTGGAAAACCTACAGTTAGGTTTTCCTACAGTAATTTCCATCTACCAATCCTAATGACATCTATCCCATTGCTGTGCAGAGTGGCAATTTGAAGGTGATGAGTGCTGTTAGCTCTCTAAGAATTGTCATTTTTCTATGTGTTTGTCCAATACACTTGGCCAAATTGTATATATAGCACAGAATTTTAACATTTCATTTCTATTTTTTAAACAACTTTAAGCCTACAACTCTAACAGTTACCAAATAAATCTATCCACTGCAACTGCTGCTGTCAGCAGTCATTTCCCACAAATGCATTCAGGAGATGTTTAATAGATTATGCTGAATAGCATCCTCTTGGTATTCAAGACTAATCCTGAGTTTCTAGATCTGAACTAGTATATTCTTTCCAGTTTATGGCTTGAAGCAAAATATGCAGTTTCACTTTTTAACTAGTCTTCAATATTCTTTGTGTTTACTTTAACTATCTCTATCTCCTACAAACTGTCTTGAAAGAGTTTTTGAAGATATACTAAACTAAAGCTTTCAGAAACATAAGTATCATAATCTGTGGTAAACCATCATATCCTCTTAAACAAGTTACATCAATATAAGGCTTTAGATCATCTTAAGCACTTCAGACCTCCTAATTTTCATTTTAATGGACTATTAACTACTCAGGTATACAGGTAAAGGGTGAGCACAGGGGAGGCCAAGGCAGTCAACCCTAGCTTGAAATCCCTTTGCCATAACAGATATGTGCTAAATTTCATGGTTAATCTTTTGGGCCCCCCCAAATATCTTGCCCTAATGGATATTGTACTGCATTTTAGCTTGATTATATTTTTCAACCTTAATTATCACTTACTAACTTTTCTATCCAAAAAGCAATTTCTGAGGTCTTTCAATTTTCTAATAGTATAATGGAAAAATAGTGATCCAAATTTTTGGAAATTACTTCCAAAGATTTTTTTTTTCTAAATAATGAATTTGAAAATTTGTTCACACCATATGTGAGATTTACACACAAAGATACAGACAGAGGAAAAAGGTGAAATCTACTTTTTTAACTCATACACAACCACTGTAATAAACTTTATCTCAATTCTTTTCTATTTCCATAATAGCATTTGTAAAAAGTAATTTTTATAAGTGTTGCCAGTGAAAATTTTCAGACTAAAGATGTGATGATAGGCTTGTTATAATATTAGGAAAGTGGAACGGAAGAACTCTGAAGTATAGTAAACATGACCAACTTTTGTAAGATCCTTTTAAAGTTTTATTGGAGAATTAAACTTTTATGAACTGGGTGGTTAATGTCAAAGGAGAGGATTAAAACTCTAGTACAGGAAGAGCAATGCAGTTCTTGAAATGCAGGTTGAAGAAAACCTACAAGCTTTCTTTACAAGGCAACCTCATGCCCTTATTGACTAGTTGGGCTAAGGAGTTCAAAGCCTGGTTGGTGATTGGGTGTCAGTGTACATGGTAGTATGCCAGACCCTAGACACAAATGGTCCTGGGGAAGCTGGTCACTAAATTAGCCTAGTTTGGAATCCTCTAAAACCATGAGTATTGCTTTCATAGGAAACTCAATCTGAATTTAACCTGTCTTATGTTAAACCAATCTAATTTTTTAACAATGTTAGTTTCTTCTTTCCCAAGGAAAGTTACAAACTGTTCTTTCTTCCTAATCTTTATCACAGTAGTTGGAATACATGTAAATAGTCCAGAAATTGATCATGCAGGCAATTATACTTTTAATGCAAGGTTGATGAATGGTTTTCTTCAACATCGCATTGGTTTATCTCTCTTTAACTCTGATATATGTCCAATGATTAACATTACGGATAGTGGATACAATAAAAGAACAAGTGTAAATTCAAATAAAGACGGTCAGTGTAAGTTGGCTGAATGAAATATTAACATCTGAATTGTAGGATTTGTAGTGTTGATGGATGGCCTTTTAACAACACTTAAAAAGAACTGCTTTTAATTTCTCCCTTCAGGATTTTGGGACTAAAATTATCAATCCATGATAGAAAAAAATATAGTTTGGTCTATAGTCTGGCTTCTGATTCAATCATATTTGGAAGTAGATCTATCAGGGATGGCTGAGAAGTTTATTGTCCTTTAGCTTTCTGTCTCATCCTCCCTTTACAGTATACCTCTACAGTGAGGATGAAAGAATGTAGTAAAATGCTGAACTGTTTACAAACAGCTGGAGATTTCAGTTTATGTTAATATCTACAAAGGATTGCACATTTACTTCTGCTAACCTAGATTGAGATGAATTCAAATTGAGAATATAGTAGTCAGATGTTTGATTCACATGATATTAACTACTGACCACAATTTTCTCTGTTGTGCTTATTTACTGTTCCAGAGCTAGGTCACAATGCAGGTGCTCTGAAAAGGACCCCTATTTCTTTCCCTATAATATACTCTGCAACATCTTGACAGTTAAGGTATTGCAGATACACATGTATACAAATGTTCAGCTCCAGTCAGTCTCTCCTTCACTGTGATGAATTACATTTGTATACTGCACCCATCCCTCCCTATAAAGGCCTCATTTGTTTTCTTACATACATTGGGCCTTAATATAGACACCCACAATGACACATGCTCATGGAAACAAAGTGAAAACACTGGTACAGACATCTTCTGCTGTATGTCAACTGTACCATTATTGGCAGGTGATCTAGTGATGTGCATTTGTTTAATGAACCATAGTTGCTTTAACCTTCTAGATTGTCCCTCCCTGAGGAGCATCAGCTTTCTCCTGGAAATTTACTCATGATACAGTAACATGTTAGTTATTATTGCAATAATAATGTCCCCCCACAGAAAAGAATAATTTGATAATTTTCTGTAACGATACATGCCATTTAACACATGAAGCATTAACTGCTAGAATATACTAGGCTGTAGTTTATTGAAAAATACTAAAGAAATCCAGTGCTGTCATGTTAAATTTGGTCAGATTTCAATAGAGAAATCTGGGTCTAGAAGTCTAACAATTATATTTGTAAATTTCTTAGCAAAGTCGGAACCTGAAACAATAATAGGAACAAAATCCCTGAGTTAATGTTACTAATGTGATACTAGTTTGAATTCATTTGAAATATGGGGGTTACATAGCCCTGTCTGAAAAATAATATATATGTGACTAGATGCTGGGAGCTCAGACTCTTAGTAGCTAAATACTGAGCAAAGACAAGGGAATAGCCCTACTGTTAAAGGATACTGCGTTTTTTCCCCTTTCTTAAAATTTGCTAATTAAAAAACTACAATTATTTGATAGAAGCATTTTGTTTCTTAATGATTTACTCTGACACAGTTTTCATCCCCTCGAAAGGGGAAATCAATATATACATATATATTATTTAAGAATTTGTTTGTATATTTACAGTTGGACCTGTAAATATGGACCAGGAAATAATGCAAAGTAACGTAAGTGTTTGCCTACCTTTCCTTGTGTACAAGTTATGGGCAGAAGGACTACTAAATATAAAAATCCAAATACATGGTTGGCTTTTGAAGACCCTTTTGGAATTGGATATACTTTCTCATCTGATTTTTAACCAAAGGCATTGTGGTATATGAATAGTACTCTTGTGGCTGAGAGCACTACTCTGAAAACTTGATGTAACAAAACCCTCAGAGGTAAGTATTCAGTATAAATTTCTCTGATTCAAAAACTAGTAATGACTTTTGTTTCAAACATCCAACTGGAATACCAGTATTGTTAAATGCTTGTGCTGCACTGACCTTTCTTGAGATTGTCTGCCATTGCATATTTCACCATACCATACCTGCAACTGTATCGAGTAGAGTATTCTGCCTGCCAGGATTAAGTTAATGTTGTTATCTTTTGGCTGTAATGGGTTTTGAGCCTGCTGTTGCCTGTCTGCAAATGCAACTGTAAAGTAATCTGCACTAAGACATGATGATTTGCTAAATCTCTTGATAGGTTCCTTCATCAGGAAGGATTTTACATTTTACTGTAAAATATAAGGTGAAAAATGCTTTGTGTGCTGGCTTTCTTTGTTGCAATTCTAGTGTTTCCAGAACATTTTCCACTATAATATATATGATAAACATAGTTAATTTCCAGGGAATTATAGCACTCTTCAGAGGATGAATAAAGTAGGAAAAGAGTAAAGAGTAAAGATTTGTTTATTCTTTTCTCAACTTTGTTTACTCTTTGAATGGTCATGTGATTTCAATGTTTTCATAATTTTAGGAACTTTTAGGCCTCATGGAAAATTATTTCTTTCCTTGTAATTCAGTCCAGTTGTGCAGACAAGTGGCATGTGCTCTGAAAGCATTTACCGTAAAACCTGCCCATATTTTGTCACCCCCCATTACATTTTCAAGCCAGTACTGTTGTGATATTATCCATGCTGCTTTTAAGATGAAATCCATGTAAAGCCTGGATTTCCCTGTAGATGGTCACTTTAAAATTTCTTACACATCTTTTATACAGGAAAAATACACTAAAACTGCCCACTGTTTTTTAATACAAGGCAGAACAGAAATGCTGAATTAACACAAGTGAGCAAATATGGATACTGGAATATAGTAATCTTGTAATTGCAAATTTGTCTTCCACAGGGTGGCTGAATAGAAAACACACTGGAGGAGGATAGAGAAGAGATACTTGTAAGAACAAATACTCTACTTAGAAATTTCTTATGAAACAAAAATTCAATCACTGTGGTGACTGGTTCAAGACTACCGAAATATTTCATTTTAGCTGTGATTGTTTAGACTTACAACTTTGATATATTCATGTAATTAGTTCATACTAGTTAGTTCATTAGTTCATACACATACAATTACATTGTAAAATATATTAAGTGGTTAATACCAATATTTCTGAATGAAAATCTTCATGTAAAAAGAATTGGGATTTCATTTGAAGAAAATATAATTGCTAACCTCTCTGTAAAATGGTTGCTTCACACTTAATCTTTCCTTCATAGAAAGCACTACACTGTAAATCTTTGGACTAGGGACTAAATGATAACTAAAAAAGTTATTTTTGCCAATGATAACTATTTTTGGTCCCGAGAGCAGGACAGGAAACTATATTCCCACTAATGCAGATGATACAGGAGCATAACAGATTTCAACTTTTCTTCTGCTTCCTGTTCTTTGGGCCACATCTATTCAGTTCATGTGTAGTGCAACACTTATGTACAGATCCAACCTAGTTTTCCAGACTTTTCTTGTAAGAGGATAGAAGAAGCATGTAACGTCTAAGATGTAACGCTCTCTATTGAACATACCTGGAGTATAATGATTAGCTTTTTAGTTTAGAATTAGATGTAGAAATCTAAAATTAGCTCAGATGATTTCTACATGGACTAAACAAATTGCACTAAGCAAATTGCCTGGCAGAAAGCAGGAACGAGGATTTTCTGGCCAAAATGTTATCTTCTACTTCCCCTGTCTGCTACCATGTTTTCTCTATGACCTATTTTGACAGAGCTTACTAGACTTATTTTAACCAGACGTCGTTAGAGTTGGTGTTAAAGTTAGGTTTATAGTACAATTTGTACTTGGCTCCATTCCTTCTTCTTTGTTTCTAAGTGTCTTTTGTTTCTCACAGAAGCTCACAGAAGCTATCAGATTTCAGTCAGTAAAGGCAATATTTCTGCGATTTGAACATCGCAGAGACTTCTGTGTGTCTGAGACTTCTGGTGTCTGAGTGGCAAAAGAGAATAGGATGAGCTTGTGTGTACTTATGGTCCAAATACTCCTTTGAGGTCGACTTAAAATACAAAGATTGCCATTGTAATTCTTTTTAATATATTTTTGAGATTTCTTTTTCTGATTTTAACATACAATAAATTAAAACTGCACTACATAAATTAAAGGAACTTTCAGAAAAATGTGAAGAAAAATTCAGAAAATTTGAAGATTAAGATTAAGCAGAGAAGATTAAACATTTGGCATATGTGCAAAGTATTATGTGTAACTGAAAGATAAATAAACTATATGGAGACTTTGTGCTCAAGGAATGTGTAAGTTATATTGTGATTATGAATATTCATTCTCACTGGCTGCACATCTTGCAACAAGAACTGATTGTGTTGTAGTATTTTTAGAAGCATTATAAACACAGCTCTTCCTCCCTACCTGTAGAGCCAGCTCTTAGTCTCCATCTACTGCTGAACTTGTTTTACTGTTACTCACACCATTGTTAAAGTGCATGCTAAAAATTGTAGATTATTTCTGTTCACTGCACACTACATTGTTTTACCATGGATAATGTTTTATTTATAAAGAAAATAAATTGTCAGAGTTAAAAAACACAGTGCATTTTGTTCTAGGGAACGCATTGCTTTTATCACACAAATAATTTATTGTTTCTGCTCCCAGACGAATTCTGCACTGACCTTTCCAGGTATACTGAATATTGCTGCATAATTTGTCTTGTTGGGAAAATGTATTTATTTTCACCGTTAATACATGCTGTCATAACCTTTCTGCTCAGCAGTAAGTCTGTTATTTTACTTCTGAGTCATATAGTTATAGAGGGATGCACTGAAAACAAAACTTAGCATGTCAATGCCTACCCTTTTTCCTAGTTCCAGGCCAGGTACAACTCTGTTGCAGTTCAAAAACAGCTTTGGAGAATTGACAGCCCCAAATGGCAGGTGCTTCTTCAGAGCAATTCACAGCTTTTTGATCACACCAAACTTGAGCTTGAAGGCTGTGCTCAAATAACCTTCAAATGTTGCTTCATAAGACTGCCAACTGATGCAATAAGTATCAACCCACGATACTTTGCTTTGGAAGTTCTATGAAAGAAGTATCTGAAGAATTTCAAGGTAGTAATAAAGCTGCATCAAGCTAACATTTTTTTTTCTCTTTAAAATGGAATGTATGTTTCAATAATGGTATTTTCTACTCACTGGAAGTTCATGTGGTTTGATTAGAAGTTCTGTGAAAGATGACCTTATTAGGGGAGGAAGTGACGGTGCACGGAAGCCACATCTAGCAAGGTAGATTTAAATTACAACGTCCAAGGACTAAAACTCAGCCTTGGTTTAGAGTGATGAAATAAATTTTCACCATAATGCACAAAGATGTTCAGAGAAATGTGAGGTATGAAGTGTTACTTCTGTATTTTAAAAATAGATTTAAAATAGATTTACAATAACTTATTTTGAAATTACCAGTTCAAATTACATTTTATGAAAATTCTGAAACAGGTGCTCTGAAAATAGTTCATTACAAAAACTGCGGAAAGATGCTGTGCCAGCTTGTGGCCTACACTATCAAACAAACAAACAAACAAGCAACCTCCTCCTCCCCCCAAATAAAACCAAATCTCTGGATAAATTGATATCTAGGCACTTTGTCATTGGACATTAATCACTTGGTATCATCTGGCCATGTGTATGGTATTTATCAATTCAAGTAGATTTTCCGAGTTTATAATTTATTTATTTATTTTAAAAGGTGGGAGGAGGGAGGGAGGAAGACTTTTGCTATCAGAATAGATGGAATATGAGTGATGGCTTGCAAACATTTCCCACTCCAACAGCCGTTCCAGGAGTTTAACATCACTATGTGTTTGGGTAATTTCCATGCTCCTCCTGTTTAGACAGCTGCCTGAATACATGTTCACATGCACACAGAGGAGAAAGCTTTCTCATAAAATATGACCCTGTCTTTAAAAAAAAACAAGACTATGAGTTGGAATAAATTTCCTCTTCAATTCTTATCTGTATTGTAATTACTTGGGATATTTTCAAGGATTGATTGCCAATAAACGAAGAATGAACATTGTTTATATCTCTATATATATTCACTTCATTGTTTATATCTCTATATATATTCACTATTGAGCCAATAATATGAATAGTAGAAACAATAATTAAGTCAAAAGAAAACATAGTTATGACTTTTTAAATTGAAAACAAGATAAAAAGTGAGTCTTTCTAAACAAAAACAAAACAACAAAAAAAGAGATAAAAATGTTATGAGATAGATCTTGGTGCCAGACTTTCTTCTGCTCTCTCTCTGGCCCATTTATTTAATATTTATTATTTAACAGTAATATTTAATAATTTATGTGAAGTGGAATAGCATCAACAAGAGAAGCTGGGCAAAAAAGACTGACTTTGTAAAGCATTGTTTTTTATACTTGCCCATGATGTGGAAGGTAGAAATGAACTATATTCTAAATCAGGGAAAGACAGACTTGAAACTGATGTGTTTTTCTCATGTTCCTATTCGTGGAATAGCTTAATGTATTCTACAAAACAGAAACTATAGCACAATTTTCCTTACTCATTCTTTTCAGGGAGTGGGAATATAATCCACTGGTAAGGAGAGAAGAAAACATTGAAAAATAAACCTAACAAAAAGAAAGACATGTCAATATAAAGAATAGAAAATGATTCACACATCACAACAGGTAAATGTAGGCATATCAGGGAGGTGATACAGAACACTTACATTTGATGTCAGCATTTTCTACACAATCAACGAAGAATTTATTTTAACTGTTTTCCAAAGATAATAAAGCCACAGACTGCACTGGAAGTTGACTAGGGCTAACATACAGAGAAACAGGGTTGTCTTTGAAGATCTGCTCCTCTTCAAAACAGATGCCTCTGTGTAAAACCAAGACTGAAGAGTTCTCTTAAATCTTCTAAAAGCAAAAATGCTATAGGAGGACAGACATCTTTATGCCCATCTTCTGGCCAATTTCTTCCCCAGTATAAAGGAATACCAACCTCATGTACTTTCTGGGAAAAGAACCTCATCTGGCTGAAGATGTGACAGAAGCAAAGAGAAAAAGAAGACTAAAAGATCATGTCACTCTCTCTTAGTGAGAAGAGGTGGTGGCTGTAGCAGCAAGTGATGTCATTGTAATACTAGAAAGAACAAGTCTGCTGAAGGCTGTAGAAACCTTCACTCATTCTGGCAGTGTTCACCACAAGAAAAACCGTCTCAGACTTCAGAAAGAGCAAGTGCAAAGGAGATTCTTGTGAGTTGGATTGGTTCCCTGGTGAGTTGTGCCACACCAGGCATGCAGGGACTGCAACCTGAGCCCTGCCCCACAAAGAAGTATCCAACAGATAAGCTCAGCAAGCTTCAAAATTTCAGTACATTTTGAGATATCAGGGCATTCACTACCTTTCTGATCCCTTATAAGTCTATTAGTACTTCATGGTCATGGCATAGGCTTGCCTGAAATTATTCATGCTTGAATTGAGGCTATGTATGCGTTCATATTACTTTCCAGCAAAGCGGGCTCTATTTCCAGACAGTGCACAGATGAAAAGGCTGGTTTTTTTTTGTTTCGTTTTTTTTGTTTTTGTTCTTTTCCAGTTCCTATTTGTCAAAATATAAATATATCCAACATCTCACTTTTCATCTCATTTCATTCTTTTCTTTCTTTGTTCAGCTCCATGGCTGTGATACATGATTTTGTGTTCCCCAATTTTCCAGCACTCTTATTTTAAATCTTCACCATGAATGACTCTACATCATGTCTCTAATTCTCTACATCATAGGACAGACTGTCCTGCCCATTCTGACTCTGGTTCTCCTGAGTCTTTATCTTGCTTGAAGTTAGATGGGGCTTGAAAAGATTGGAACAATCCAGATTAATATTAGCATACATTTTAGAAATGCAGTATGTATGCCTTGAATGACTCCTGGCAGGTACTAACCTCCCTCCATTGACTACAGTTCATTTAGGCCCTAGGTTTTGGGACCAAATCTGAACTGAACCTCTAGTAAAGTTGCATATGCCTTAATTGACAAATGATTTGAAACTGGCTTATTCGGCTTGTCGGAACAAGCCTAGTCAAGATGAGGATATATATTTGTTTGAATTTGACCACAGTATAAGGACATGATCTAACTATAATATTCACACAACTGCTATGCTTCAAACTAATTCCAGACCCCAGTCTTGGAAACAGATTTGTTTTGGCCTTGAAGAGTTTTATTGACTTCAGTGGGCCTACAAATATGTATTGATGTCAAGCATTGCATCTGCAATTACTAATTAATTTTGAGCTATACAACAGTGGAGAAAATGTAGACTTTCTGAACCTCTTAATCCAGAGCTGTTTTGCTGTCCTTTGAAGCTGTGAAGATCTTTACAATGTAAATGTACAATATACAATGTACAATTTACATGTTACAGTCTTCATCTTTTTCATGGCCCAGACCCTATGTATACTATGGTAAGCATGCCTAAATGCCATGGCAATATTAATCTCTTGCTGGGACACTTGCAATCATGTTCCCATATTTGTGTTTGCGCACAATAATGGCTTGAAGAGCCTCTGTACAGATCCTCCACAGAAGATCCTCTGTAAAATGCATGGTGATTGCCATAGTTGTTTTTTTAAAAGTTGGGCTTCGGACTGCTAATACTCTTTGGTTATGTTAGAAAGTAAAATATTATTAAGGTGAACCACCTCAGAATCTCTTCTCCACTCTTCTCTCATATGTTATTTTCATATATTGTGTCAATTACATGAATATTCATTAAACAACATCCTTTCTGGCAGCTGTCTTACTCCAGAGCCAGCAACATCTGGAAGCTTCAGCTATGGAATAAGATTTCTCTCCTCATTGTGGGAAAAGGTAGATAGGGAGCAAATTTAGGCAGAGGTAATTCCAGGGAGCAGACAGAAAGAAAATAAGGCCTGGTGTTTACTTTTAGCCAAACAGAAAATTCCATAGGACTTCTCATGTTTGCAATTGGTTTTCTAGACCCCACTACAAGGGCTAAGAGCTCAACTTTCCTAAACTGAAAACTGAAACTCCAGAACACACATTAGTAACAAAAGTTAAATTCCATGGCGAAGGAATCATTCATTCTTGTTGTTACATCTGCCTTGCTGGTAATAAATCTCCAGGAGCCATTAGCTAAATCTGCTTCCAGCTACATCCCTTGTGGTTAAAGTTTCTTTACTTCTCACAGGCTTGGATAGAACAGGTCTGATTGTGTTATAGACAAAAAAAAATTCAAGAGAAATTCTGGATATTTAAAGACATCTCTTCTTGTAAAACAGTACTGAAATCATATTAGCTGGAGTGGTAGAAAAATACATTGTCCTGGAGAGAACAGTTCTGCAGGCTGCATACTTAATTTTATTATTTTTTTTTAATTTAATCTCTGTATTTTTCTCCTTATAGCATGAGTAACACAAAGAATGAGTTCTCATTATGACAGTCAAGCACAGGGCAACATCATTGTCCTTGCCCTGAACAACTTGCAAAATAAGCATAGGACAGGCATTAACAGATGACTACAAGAAACCACAGTTAGGAAATAAATAAAGGAAATGACTGGACAATCCTGGTCGATAAAGCAGATGGTAGTTTTAGAAATTCACATCTCCAGCTTCTTAAACATTTTTTTACTTCACTACTATTGGCTGTGTTTTCCTATGAGGGAATGTGAAATAATAGTCAGATTCATCTATACAGCCTCTAAATCTTTCTGGCATTTCATTCCAGAATGAAAAACATTTCAGAAACATAATATTATTAAGACAAACTTTTTAGCTTAACACATACGTTATTGCTATTACAACATCTGGAAAGGGCAGATCTGCCAGGTAGCTTAGGAAGTGTAAATTACAGTTGACAGGATAATTTATACTCCTAAACTGTCTTTTCTGTGTGGCCAATGGGGAGTTTTGTGGCTACATAGGTTTAATACATCCTCTGCCTAAATTGAAAAAACAAATGTAGAATGTTGATAGCATGTGGATTTGAGGAAATTCCTGAAAGAAAGAAATCCTAGAATCAGTGAATAGGTTATATTGTCTTATCATTGTATTGTCCAGTATAATCCTGAGATAAAGCAGTCTTAAGTTAGCTACTATATGTAGTGTGCCTGAGAACTACAGAATAATATTGCATATAGAAAGCATAGCAACATTTCATAGCCCACTTCTTGGGGAAGTAGAGTGCAAATAGTACAATGACATTTAGAAAGAGCTGGCATACTCTATACCTTACCTTATAGGAAGAATTTTCCTGGAATACTTCTGAATACCTGATGATGTCATACAGTAACACTTTACTGTTTTCTCCATGTAAATTGTCCTGTAAATGGTACACGTCCTAGTGTTAACGATGGACTCATAATAGGTGTCATCACAAGGCAAGATCCTGGCCTCTGGGTATATATGGAGAGAGGAGCTTGCACCCACAGACCAGATGCCTAAACTCTGCAAAAGTGTAGGAGTTAAGAGATTTAACTGTGCTAAACGCACTGTCTGGCTAGGTTTTAAGGAGAGTTTTTTCTCAGGTTCTTCTCAGTGATGTGACCTTTGATTCACTAAGTGGGTAGCTTAGGCACTTTGCTCTGAGTTTTAAATACTCATCTAAGATAAATTAATCTTAGACTCATGTAAATGCCTTTATACTTTGTTGCCCTGTGTAGTTCAGGACTTTAATCATTCTTTTTGTCATTTGAAAACTGAAGAAATTTCACATCTTCTGTTTATACATATATGCTTAATTTTCTGTGATCTGAGGGAGAACATTGGAAAATGACTTCCTTTATAACTTAAACTCCAGGATATCAAATGAAGATTTCAGGCCTCCTGAAAAGAATTGATGACTTTCACAAATAAGGCAAAGAATGTAGATGATCGTTTGAGTCTTAGGTTTGTATGACATTTTTAATGCTCACAGAAAATCCTCTTAGCTGACTTTCAAAAATGATGCATTTTATGACTCTTTACACCTTCTCCTAATGATTTGAGAAAGAAATATTTTATCCCTTAGTTTAAATGATTGCTTCATCATACAGGAAGTGTACACAGTGTTTCTTTAAGAAAGTCCAGTATATAAAAAGACGATTGCAAAATTAAAAGGTCATATTCTGTTCCTCCTTCTCTGGGGAGAAATCTGTTGAGACTTTGATCTTAGCCATGTTGCCCTGCTATTTGACAAAACATCAGTATTTTGCATTGCTTTTCTCAGGATTTACAGAGAGCATAAATAATGATTTTTGAAGAACCTTTGTCACTTTTAATACACACAGGACTATTTAAAACATCTAATCCAATTTGTTGATTGCTTCTTTAATAGATCAGACTTCCTCTTTATATATATTTCAAGTCACCAAAATTATTCTCAGGCATTGTCTGGAAGTTAATTTATTTTCAATTCATCCTGATCTCCATGAAACTCTAGGAAATGTGTGAAATTATTTTCTATTTGTAGTTGATAAAATGTAAAACAGAAGGCTGATCTGCTACTTTAGGTGTATTTTTACACTTTAAAGAAGAGCAGTGCAAAAAAGCCAGTATGAAAATTGCAAAATATTTTGTGTGTAATCTGCTTCAGTGAACAAGGCTGCCCCTATAAAAACTGCATTCTTCATCTGGCTAGGCAAATGAAAGCTTTAATCTGGTAGAAGCTTTAGGTATTAGGGAGAATATTCTGCTTCCAGAACCTTATATAAAAACATGAATGAAGATTTACTACAAATATCCTTTCAGACAGCCTGAGTTACCCAGAGCTGGATTTTCAGAAGAGCTCATCATTGGCCTAATTTTCTTCTCAGTAACTTCAAAGGTAGCAAAGTTCAGCAGAGCATATGCTTTAGAAAATCCACACATGTTTTTGATAGGTCAAAAAGAACCAATATTTGACAGTGCATTGAACTCCAGGAATAGTCAGACACTATCATGAGTGTCATGATGGGATTCTTGTAAATCACAACCAAGGAGGTTGCTGTAAACTGAACTAGTTCTATAGTGCAAAAGGTAATTTGGCATTACATGGAAATACAGCAATCCAGCCTCACCTTTGCAAAGACATAAAGTATAGTTACAAGGTGTTTTGAAAGAAATCAGGTTAGCGGTAGTAGCCCAGGCAAATGCAAAGACAAAACCAACATGTTTGATCATTACTTTCCTGAACATTTTTTTCATGATCTTCTTAGGATGTATTTGATGCATCTGAGAACTAAAAGGGAATATGATTGACTTCTTGATCTCTTTGCAACACAGTCCAAATTTAATCTTTCTCCATGGTCTAGCATATTCATGGAATATGGTATTCCATGATATTACAGAGGTCTTTTGGACACCTTTTGAGTCAACCTCTGAAATATCAGGCATACGGTTAGGTGCAAAATTGTTGATGAAACACTTATCTTGCCATTAAAGTTGTTGACTAAACAAAATCTGTATTCTGCAGTCAAAGAGCTCTTATTTGATTCATTTCAGATGCCACAGTCTTGGAATATGTCCCTAGAATGTTTGTATATTATATTTCAACCTTCTGCAGATTGAAGTCTGCTTTTCCATTTTGGAAGCACTGGACCCATCTCTTAGCTCTGATCATTGCCAGTTTCAGCAATGATTCAGCTTTGTCTTCCGGAGTATTGTGGAAAAGTTAAAATAACTCATAGAAGTTATTTGCACCCATAAGAGAAGATCCTAGTAACATGTTGAATTCTAACAGAAATTTTAATAACTTGACAATGATCCCAACTCATCTCCTTGAACAAAGTCAGAGTGGAATTTAGCAGAAGCAAAATTTGTAAACCTTTCCATTTTCTGTTGCTTAAAAGCCTTCCATCACTTGAAAATTACATGTTAATAAATGCTAAAATAGCAATGATATCACTATGATGCGCTAAGAAAATATCTACCCTATATATAATGTCTTTATTCTAGGGAAAATTGATTATTAAAAATAGAAAGGAGTGAATTTTTATTCCTTCTAGTGAAGTGGAGACTTTTTTTTTGGTTCTTTTTTTCTTATAATGATTGGTTAAAGATTTTTTTAACTTTATTTAAAGACTGACATTCTGGAGAGCAGGTCTGCAGAGAAGGACCTGGTCATGGTGGATGACAAGTTGGTTATGAGGCAGCAGTGTGCCCTTGTGACCAAGAAGGTCAACGGGATCCTGGAGTGCATTAAGAAAAGCGTCTCCAGCATGTTGAGAGATGTAATCCCTCTATGCAGTCCTAGTGAGGCCACATCTGGAGACTGGGTCCAGTTCTGGACTCCCCAGTACAAGAGGGATGTGGAGCTGCTGGAGAGAGTCCAGTGCAGGGCTATGAGGATGAACAGAGGCCTGGAACATCTGCCCTTTGAGGACAGGCTGCGAGAGCTGGGCCTGTTCAGCCTGAAGTCTGACGGAGAAGGCTAAGGGGGGATCTGCAGTTTCTATAAACAAGGGATGGAGTGAGGAGGATGGGGTTGGCCTCTTTTCAGTGGTGGTCAGCCA
>JAUBOD010000166.1:769335-804646 GCA_032353885.1 Nothura maculosa
ATCTTGAAGATTCTGTGATTCTGTCAACCCAAGTCACCACTGCTCGGCAAGTCCTTACAAAAGACTTTGCCTAGCTTCCTAGCGGCTGAATTGCACTGGTAGTGGAAGAAGCAGTGTGCTTACTCTGCAGACCTTCGGAAGTCTTTCAGCACCTATGATGGAATAAAAATAGCAGAAGACTTGAAAGGGAACTTTCCTTGCTCATGACTATGAGGAGAGCACTCCATCGGCTGAATCTTTTCAGATATTTCTCTACCTGTGGTAAGAGAAGGCCATTTATTTCCTATTATGCCTTAGGACACACTGCAGTACTGGGCCAGTATTTCAGGAGAGAAGACATGAAAGGTCCCTCTCTGGCTCTTGAAAAGAAGTGATCTGGGAGGAGCACTGCGTAATTCTTGTTTCAACTTTACAAGGAATTATGGAATTTTTGACTACTCTTAGAGAGTAGAATCACTTTGGGTTGTTTGTAAAATCTTAAAAAACTCTGCACTCTTGCTGAACATGAACTGATCCCCTACCCCTATTCCTTCTACAACCCCAAATTCTGGCATCAAACTGAAAAACAACAACAATAAAACTATTTTCTTCACAATTTTACTGCTAAAGAAAGGCAATCATTAGCATTCCATCAACATTTAGCCTAACTTATTTCTACAGACCTAATCCACCTCTCCTAAATCTTATACCTTTCAATAATACTGAAAATACAGCAATATATATTTGCATAGAGCTGAGATTACTTTTTTTTTGGTATCTTTCAATGTACACATATAAATCTTTCAGCCTTGTCCCAAAATCAGCTAAATCGGTCAGGCAGTATTCTCAGTCACCTTCTGAGTATCTTTGGAATGCTTGGAGCAATGGATAAATGGGAAGCCTCAAGAATACAACACAGGTATAAAAGCATCTCCTGAAGCAGGAGCACATCACTATGTCTCCAAGTTTCTTCTTGTGAGATATTTGACACAACAGTCCGCTATTAACAAATATCTTTTGAAATTGATAAAGTTTTATACTGTCTGTATGAAGATTCGTATATCTGTGCTGGAAAGAAGATGGCATGTTAAGGTTTCAAGGATAGCGTCTCACACTATCTTTTACACAGAAAACTAATGCTTCTGTTACAGAGCATGTATTTAATACTGATCGACAAATACTGATGTCCCACTGCCTTTGAATATTGCTGCACAATGAGTATTTTTCAGGTTTTCTTACTGCACATTACATCTAAATTGAAAGTTTTCACTGAATGTGTTCAGTTGTTCAAAATGGCACCATACTGATTTTTCCCTCTGGCTACCACTACTGAAATATTTTATAACTTACACACTGTAATTTGCCTACTCCTTATCAATTGATTCTAGATGCAGAATTGTGATGGATAGCTATGTGATACCAGCAAAATCCTATGTTATTATTCTTTTATAATTCTGTAGCCAGCATTTAAGAAGATCTAATGAAAAAATCTGACTTCTGACTTTCTGTTAAAGACATTATTCTGAACAAAACAGAATATCTGATCTTTTATATGTATATATATTTCTTATTTTTAAAGTATTTTTATATCTTTATCATTTTTTCAGGGATTATTCCAAACATATTTTGAAACAAAAACACTTTACCTTAAAAGAGAAGTCTCATTGTAGCAAATATGTTAGATGCAGCTTTCTTTGTGCAAGTCACAGAGATTGAATTGAAAAGAGACTTGTTCATTGCTATTCAGTCACTGGAACTATGCTTTGTACAATGGACATGTTGAAAGAAGTTTAACACAATCATAATGTTATGCCATCTATTTGTTAAGCTTTTGTGAAGAAAATTACATACATCTCAACAGCACTTGGAAGATTACATCTATAGTTTAAATATCCTATTTGAACCTTGGAGTCAAAACAGTCTTCTACAATTAGTAAACCATGTTGTGTGGCTGAGGGTTAAATTGAGCAGGAGGGAGGGGCAAGGGATCCCAGATAAAGTATTTTCAGTGAGGGTTTGTAAATAATTTTGTTTTGATATTGCAGTTCTCAGACAGCACCAGGTCCATACATATGTATCCATTTTTGACAGCAATGCCAGTTTGAAAAGATGCTTTTCTGTGGGTGAAAAGTGGCAGCACTTAGAAAGAGCATTACTGCCTGTCAAAGAAAAGTAGAAAATCCTGGATGTTCAGATATTCTCTGTCTTTCTTGCCTTGCATGAATGATAGTAAAATGGCCATAAAGAGAGTGAACAAAACAGCTGTCTTTGAAGTGGGAGGGGAAAGGGGCTGGAAGCAGTGATTCAGTCTGAATATGCATCCCAACTTGTAGGCTCTAAAATGCTACTGAGCATATCTCAATGTTTATTTTGCTTGCAACCAGTGAAGGCCTTGGATGAGAAGGAAGTGGAGATGGTGAAGGAGAGAGGTAGAAGCTAGGAAGTGAGGGGCACTTGCTGACACTGAGGCCTAAAAATAATTTAAGAACTGTACTTGCTCTTTCTGTATGATCTCGCAAAACCTGACATAAATCACCGAAAATGCTGCATAGCATGTCTTTAGGATATTCACATAGTTGCTACTTTATTTTTAGCTTTACTACTTTTTTCTGTTAATAAGGTCTCAGCATTATATCTTGTCCATCATAAACAATGCACATGCACACTGTATATATTTATTTGTTAGTAGCTGTTGCTGTGTTAGGTGCAGTTAAAAGGCAATTATGTTAAACTGCTAGGATATTACTTTTATCTTACCAATTGTAATCCATGTCTAAGTATCCCAAAACAGATGTAGTCTATTCATACTTAAGTATATATACATACGTATATCCATGCACATGTATATTGCAACAATGTTTTTCTACAAAGGAGTTATGTTTATGATTTTCCAAGTATTAAGAGGCCAGAGAAAGTTGGGTCAGTCTGAGTAAGTGGTAATAGGTATTTTTTTGTGCCTCAGGCATTACCTGGAAGGCTTTCCAAAGCAAGCACTTTACTTGTCTACTTTGTGCTGTAGGAAACTATATATCACAGGCAGGTTTAAAAAGAAAGTTGATAAGTTTCATCTTCAGATTTAATAGAATGCTCATACTTACTAGCTTTGGCACAGCAGATAATATTGACAATTCAAAACATTCAAAAGATCTAAGTGACCATGTGTGTGCATGAAAGTTGGACTACATGATTTCTAAAGGTCCCTTCCAAACTTAATGATTCTGCAATTCCGTGATAGGTGGGAGATCTGAATGAATTTCTCCTTTGAGATGAGATCTCCCAACTTCAGATCGTAACCTAGGTGTACAACTATTACAAATGCATCTGGATATTTACACTTTTTTAAAAAAACTTCTTTAAGTCTCCTGGAGAAGGAAGACTATGTAAACAGATAGAAATACAAGATCTTTTGTAGTCAACTTAATTTTTTTAAAAGAAGCCTACAAAATATTTATTTCTGCTTATATGCAGAGTAAAATCCTTTAAGATATCTAAATAAGATCAGTTCTTTTATATTTCTCCTTTCTTTTTGTACTTTCATGCAAAGACGATATATTATGGGAACATACAAAAGAAAAGAACTACTTTCAGTACATATAATGGAAGAAATAAATGGAGAAAATCCCAACTATTAGTGTTTTCTTGTGATTATTCAGACTGAGAATGACTTTCAAAAAGTGATCAGTTTAGCTTACTTGTACAGATATATGATTTTTCTAAAAATAAATACAACTATTTTCCAGAAAAGAACTAATCCTGTTCTTATTTCAAGTAGTAGATGCTTTTTGATATATTATCTCACAGGATGTATTTTCTCACAGATCAATAGAAAAATAGATTTTGTGAATTTTCACATACTCTAGATAGATAGAGTGAGGAGGTATTTTTTTTTGCTTTGACAAGCTCCCACACTAAACTTTAGAATAATCATCACACACAAATATTCAATTTACCTGAAACTGCTTTCATACTTCATATGAGCATTTTTACTTCTTCTCTTGAATTGTCAGAAACAAATGTTAATTTTTCACCTTTTCATTTTCATTCATTACTAAAATGAGTTCCTATTTATGTTTATAAATAGGTAGCATATGCTTGTAAATATAAATACCTATCTAGAAATGTCTTGATATTTTGATGAAAATCAGCAATTGATTCTCCCTTCTTGTCTTGACTAAGTCAGTCCTCGCTGCTCACTGTAACAAATCTTAAGGTTAACCTCAACAGAAGTCAATCAATACATCTTTATTATTCTGTGTATGTGTGCAAAACATCAAAGACTAACTGACAAGCGACAGCTAATATTTCATTTCTAGGACAAGAATCTGTGAAGCTTTACTGTGTGGTTAACAGCTGAATCTTAAATAATTTTAATCTCTTCTCATATTATAACGTCTGAAGAACTCAAAATGTTGAAGTACAAACATCAAGTGAAACAGAGAAAATAATGGGAGTGCAGGAAAAAAGAAAAGGAATTCGTACACATTCACACACAAATCCTGAGCAAATTTACAGATTTTTTATATCCATCTTTCACTATGAGGACTATATTAGCTGTCTTTTTTGAATATATGCGTCTAGGCAACATTTCCTTTTCTCATTTAATGAAATGTATGCATCAGAAATATCTAGTTTGTTGTAGAGGAAGTAGTCAATCTTAAACGCTTGCCTTAGATGCCTATAGTGTATTGTACATGTATGTACAGTTGAAAGAACATCTTTCTAAATGCATGAAATGCTGCTGACAGATTTTGGCACTTCAAATGGGAAAAAAGGAGACAAATCTTGTCCAGTAAAATATTCTCCAACCGTCTATGTTAATTTGCCATGTCATTATCATGTTTTCATAAGACAGTTACTCTATAAATAAGTTGATTTAATAACATGAAGAGAAAAAAGTGTCTTTTTAAACTACATTTAATTATTTTCAGTGCACATATATTATCTTTTTGTTAACACTCTCACCAAACTTAAATGTCATTCAAAATCACATTGTTCAGCTATTTTTGATATTAATAAACTGAGACTCATGTCAAAACAACTGATACAAGAATAAAAACAGCTCAGTTGATTTTTTAGATTTCTTAAAGATTAAAAATGATGGAATCATAGCTTCATTTCTTCCATTGTTATCTGTTCCTACAAATTTTTTTGACTTCGCTCTTTAATATTTACTTTGCTTGTGTATAATTATATTACTTTGAGGCATTACCAAGATGAAGTAAATGGTCTTCTAATGTCTGCAGTGGAATTACTCTATTGCAGCTCCAGCAGTGAAACCATCCATTGTGTTTGAAATTACTGAGTCTTTTTCCCGTTTATGTGTGATAAAAAAATCACAAAGTCATGCATAGTTATATTTTAGAGAGCTGGAGCTACTATTTCTTAATTGAATATTAAAGGTAGTAGTGATAGTCTAAAGTAAAACAGATATTAATATTTAGTATGATTTAAGTAGATAAATGTTGAGATACTTGGCTCTAATGTATCTCGCTCTCTTCAGTTAATAGCTATTTACTTAAAGATATTTCACACACATGCACAAAAACACACACATAAATTAGAATTTGTATTTAGGTCGTATACAAAAAGCTTATTTCACACAATTTTAGTATTTCATTTTAATTCTTCTTTTTAAAGATTAAAAAATACAATTTTCAGAAATTCAGTTGTCATTATTTGAATTGTCAGAAATTTGCAACATCATTCAGCCATAGAAAATATGAAACTTTCTGTGAAGTTTCACAGTAATGAAAAATCCACTGCAAGACTGAGACTGCAAAAAATAGACTTAACAGTCAACAAAACAAGTAACCTGCCAGTCAAGACCAGATTTCTATTTTGGTTGACTAGAGGCAGACAACTATTTACTAGGTCAGCTCTTAAAGCATGATTTCTTCATTCCCCACAAGATATCCAAATTTATGTGCTAAGGCAGAGAGCTATTTTTCAAGGAACTTACCATTAAACCATCTGCCTCCACTATGTGTAGTACTTTGATTACTTTCTTGTGTTCTAGTTGTCAAATTTCATAATTCATGTATCCATGACATTTATACACATAATACTACCAGAATACCACACTTTCAAACTTATTTTTTCTCTTTTAGGAATTTATGGACTCTCTTCTTGCAGGAAAAAATGAAAAAATAAATCCAGTATAAATGTCTGCTTATAGCCATTAAAAACTTTTGTCTCTCTTTGAAGATGCGGAATACAACATGCTGCATTTCACATGAACAGACTTTCTTTTCTCTGTTTCCTACTGGCTATGTGCATGCCACTGAACCACTGGCTGTCCACCTTTCACTTTAGTTGCCATGAATATAGGTTGCAATTTGTGTAGGGGATAATGCATGCAAATGCATTCCAAAAAAGCTTATGAATCATGAGCAACACCCATTTTGGGTGAAGGAGGCTCAATATCTACAAAGAACTAAACATGATCCAGATTGCCTATGAGTACCAATTTTGTTGATGCTTGGGAGAGGGAAGCGGGAAGGGAAGAAACCACAAAAGATGACAAGAGTTGAATGACTTAAATATGTTTTCAATCTGCATTTGCAAACTAAAGTTTCTCAGTTAGTAAGAAAGCACTATATTAATTTTCTTCCTGAGCCAAGGAAAGACTTACATTTAAAACAAATAGATTCATATAAAGATACGTCATATAAGAAATACTGAAAAAAGTGTGACCTGTTTGATGTGACAGTATAGTTTTGCAGTGCTGTAAGACAAGAACCTGGATTGTGATTGTATTTGGGAAAGCATCTTAATCATCATTAGAAACAAAGCAATTAGAATTTACCTAAGCACTAGAACATCACCCCCAACTTCCCATCCCATTCAATGTGAATAATTTGCAGGCTCTACCTCTCCCTTACTTTCATAGAGTCAATGCAAATCTGAGAGAACTGAAGCTGTTAATATAATGGACTTGTATTTTCAAAAGTGTCATCCATATCCTGTTAAATTAATCTGTTACAAGAAAAGAAGGGAGTCCTATTACGGATTAATAACTGAGTAATGGATAGGAAATAGAAGATAAAAGTTGTCAATTTTAAGCAAAAAATATTATAGTGAGAATCTGTGCAGATAGAGTATGTGCTGTTCAATATAGTCTTAAGTGAGCTAAGAATAGGAATAAAAGAAGTGACAAAGTTTTGAAAGATCTCAAGAATGACAGTGCAAAAGTGATAGATAAAATACTGATAAATGAACATAACAATAAATAAGAAAACATAAGCCTGACTGTGCACACATAGTGACTGACCTGAAATTATTACCTCTGGAATTACGATTGAGTTCTTGTGGATAGCACTCTGAAAGCCACAGATTAATGCCCAGTTCAGCTGACAGACAGCTAAATTGTAAAGGATTATCAGAAACAGGAGAGAAAACAGAGAAAACCACAGTGTACACCAAGTGATCACACTTCTTCAATATTACATTCAAATATATTTCTAGTTCTTAACATACTATAGAAAAAGCAAGCCATTAATGCTCTAAGACAAACAACATAATTCTGTGGAAATGTCCAGACATTTAGAGATGGAATAAACTGAAAGATTTTTAGGTGAATTTAGAAGAAACTTGTTCAATACAATTCAGGATTGTTTTGTGTTGCATTTACTTCTTATCTACAGAATTGCATCTAAAATTCTTAAGTTCTGTCTTTTTTTAATATTTAGCCCATCCCTTACTGTGTAAATGAGATTAATTGGGATAATCTGACCCATTAAGGCAAATTATTTCTTTACATATCCTAAATCCAAATAAAATGTTTTGTGAAATCATACTTGAAGAACTAGACCCTCAAAAGCAGGTTTTCTGGGAGAGGTGTTCTGCAAAGGGGAGAGACATTTTACAAAAAGATAAAATCTAATTTATTTACACATATATCAACAATATCAACAAGAACAAGACACAGTATAAGATATAGCATCAACAAGAACAAGATATAGCATAAAATTCCCCTTTTCGTATCCTACCAACCGGAAGAGAATCTGGTTGATATTAAATGTTTTGTTATATCAAAATTGTCAGTAGGTTTCTATCAGTGACTTTGAAAGAAACACAATATGCAGTTTCATTCTTTTTAATCCTTGAGTCGATGTTGTTTGTTCCTATACAACAATGCAGTTGGTGTGTGAATTGTTTCACTAGAAAATTTGTATAGTCTAGGAGACTACAGGAGTGATAGCTGGATACTTAAGATAGAGGGAGAAGTGTCTATAATTTTTGAGCAACTTTGAAGATAGCTAAATAGATAGCATGAATGCAGGCAAGTACTCATACAGTCCCAGCATTCAGATAAGAGAAACAATATATATTAGGAAATTAATATAGCAAGAAGAATAAAGAGATCATTGTAAAGACATGTCTACCCAACAGGGAAGATCACTGAAGATTCAAAGCAGCGCTAGACAATTCAGAGAAATGTGTTCCTAATTATTGCTAATTATTTACTCAAACCTAATCATTCTATGCCAAGCTGTACACTGAAATGGGTAAAAAACTATTAAGAACTGTCTAATTGAAGATTAAGTGGCCTCAGTTGTGTGACACTATGAAAATAAAGATGAAATGGTCATATATATACTTAGTGAAGATGTTAACAAAACTATTTAAAATTACAGAGAGAAAACTCCAGACAATATGCTCTTGTGCTAGGAATAGTAACAAACACTGCAGATCTGTCTATTAAAGGAGAGGTTGAGATTTTGGCCTAAATAAAGAAGAAAAAAAAAGTTATATATTTACAAAGAAGAGAAATGTCTAAGCTGACAGCAACAATCTACAGGTTAATGTTGTTATAATACAGGCTCAATCAAAACATCTCAGAGAAATTCCTAGCCGCAGATCTCTCATCTGTATTCCAAGCACAGACTGGGTGAGGGAGGGGTCTAATAGTAATTTCTAGATTTCAAATGATGCTGTCAATCAGTAAATACTTTTTTTTTAAGACACATGGAAATCACTTAAAAGTCGAAAACTCTTGGATAATTATCAAATAGATATATTACACTAGGTTCAAATAAGGCTATGCTAATAGTCAAAAAAGCTAATATTTGTGGTATGCTCTGATAATATCAGTCAAATCAGGAGAAGAATGCTCAGTGTTTTCACAAAAAAGTCTAACTTCCTGGAACAAGTACTTGAATTATGGAACAAGGGAACAGAATATCCATAAGCTTGGACTGGTTTATTATTTTCATCTCTGCAAACCTCAAAAGTGAAGAGGTATATGTAGTAGTATTGGTGCTGGACAGTAGAGGGCACTGCTTATTTGTTGTGAAGTGAAGGCAGAAAACAGACCTGAATACGTGTAACTTCTTGGTGTGTCTTGACCCTGGGGCCATGCTTGAATATTGCAATCTTTTTTTTTCTCGTGCAGTACTTTAAATCACCAGAAGTTGACATGCGTTTCCATTGGGTAGGCCAAACTGGTTATAAAGACATCCCTCTGTTTCCCACATTAATACATATTGTTTCTGCAGCTCCATAGCAAGTCTAAAATTCCATGTAGGAATTGAATCAGTATTAGAAAACAGAGAAGTTTTAATTTGCAACACTGCTTTTTGAGAAATGAGTATTGTTGTTTTTACAAAGTTTTGAACCAGAAACCAGCGATGTATTCTGTAGTCCCTCTTTGCCGATACTACATTAATTTTGAACGGTTTTGCTTCCCTTGCCTTAACTAATTGATACAAGTTTTGACAATACAGATCTTATTTACAAAACTGTTGTAAGGAAGACAATTCTCCTGTGCAAGTTTGAAAGATATGGAATATGATTTGTGATTGTAGTAACATCATGCATTAGTATATTGCTTGAATCAGATCTGCTGTGTTGGTGTGGCTTGGCAGCAATCTGAAAAGTTTGGGACTTAGAGTATAGGCTAAGATGACTATCAGGGTTGCTATATTTGTAAAACTACAGGACTACAGAAATGGATAATACAAGAAATACTATACTGTTAGTAAGAAGCTGCAAAAATGCAAATCATAGAATCATAGAATGCTTAAGGTTGGAAGGGATCTCAGAGGTCATCTGGACCAACTCCTCTGCTCATGCAGGGTAAATGATAGTCATCCTATTAGAGAAATACCAGACATTTATTTCCACTTTTTCATACAGATCAAACTAAAGAATAGATATGTGATGTTTCCTGGAGAATGGTACTGTTTTAAAAATGAATATTAGCAGTCTTAGGCATTTGGAAGTAGTGAACTGTTAATCCTTTAGGGCAGTATTTTATGTGCATCTGTATTTACCTTTATGTAAGCATAATAGAATTCTTACTTGTTTTGTGCTAGAACAGAGACCTTATAAAATAAGTGGTCCAATAATTGTAAACAATGTGATGTGTATTTTGCAGTCAGTACTTTTTAGAGACTGATATCTATGGTTCTCTGTGAATAAAGATCTCTATTAGGATCTCTACCAATGCCATCTCTATCAATGCCAGCAGGTTGAGGGAGGTGATCCTCCCCCTCTACTCAGCTCTGGTGAGGTCAACACCTGAAATATTTTGTGCAGTTCTGGGCTCCCCGGTCCAAGAGGGATGTGGAACTTCTAGAGAGACTCTATGGGAGTGACAAGATGATAAGAGCCTCAAATATGTATCGCAGAATCACAGAATCACAGAATGATTGAGGTTGCCAGAGACCTCTGGAGATCAGAGGGTTGCATCCAGGCGGGCTTTGAAGATCTCTAAAGAAGAATACTCCTCAACATCTCTGGGCAGCCTGTTCCAGTGCTTTGTCACTCTAACAGTAAAGAAGTTTTTTCAAATGTGGAGATGAAACTTCCTGTGTTTCACTTTGTACCTTTGTTGTCTACCACTGAAAAGAATTTGGCCCCATCTTCCTTACTTCCTCCCCTCAGATGTTTATACATGTTGATTATTGCATGACTAGTAGTTCTGCTTAGACTCTGTAATAATTTCTTTTTTAGAGTCAAATCCTTCTCATTTTCTAGTATATTTTAGTATTAATTGGAAAAACTTATAGGAATGTTGCATAAATGCACATGGTAAGTCAAAGAGCTGCTAAGAGTGAGGCAGACAAAAAAAGGAATAAAAACAGAATCTGACTTTATTCTTGATGGAACCTTTCTGTGATGCGTCCAGTATATCTGAATTTCTGAATTTAGGATATTGTTGTATGTCAAGTTTGCCAGCTTCATAGCAAGGTAAATAGACAATCACTTGAAAAAAATTCTGAGAATGGCAAATAATACGGTAGACAATGAGAATGTAATGATTTCTCCATGAATGTAGTAATTTAAATAACTTGCATAAACTACTTCTATGCAACTGTTCCTGTCGTTGAGCAGACATGTTTTTTGCCTGTTACTTAAACTAAAATATCTCAAGTGGCAACTGTAGAAGAACTTAGCCCAGCTTTCTTAGGTAGGCACATCTTGTACAGCATGCACATCTTGTACAGCAGCAAGTAAAAAAGACAATAGGCACAAGTAATAGCAAGAGACATACAAGTCTGAAGGAAAGAGAATTCACAGTGAAGGTAGTTAAGGAGTAGAAAAGGAGGTTTTCAAAACCTAATTTGATAATGCCATGTTTTAACACAAAGTTTTAACATGATTTAACTTTGAAGTTAAGCAGGATATTGGACAAGATTTGTTTTAGAAGTGTGTTCAAACCTTTTCTGTGATATATGTATACAAATGTGTTCTATAAAATAGACCTACTACAGAATGTTTTTCTGTTGAAAATCCCAATAGGCAAAAGAAAAAGTAGCATGATCTGCCAAGAGCATTTTTTGAATACTAACCTGAAGGACATGCAAGGGAAGAGAGCTATCCAACTAAGACATCAAAGGCATGAACAAGCTAGTAAGACATTTCAAATGCTTCAGGGGCTGAAAACATTGTTTTTATTGTTTTCACTCTGTAAATTGCCTATTTATATAAAAAGAAAACCAGGCCTGGGCAAAGTAAGACCTTGAAAATCAGTCTGTCTTGCCTCACAATCAAATTGAAAATTAGGAGATCTCTTTTTTTTCATAGCAGTCACTAAAGCATTTTTAGTTGAATTATTCAGTTGAATAATGGAATTATTAATTATAAATACATTGTTTCAGTTCAGAATTTTTTAAAAATCTGCATCTTAATCCTCAAAAGCAGATGCCATTTCCTATTTAACCCTTCTTTCTCCAGTAAAAAAAGTATTTGAAATTAGCTGTATTTCAACAAGTAAGACTCTCTCTTTTTGAGTTTAAGCTGCTATTTATGTTTTAGAAGAGCAAGTTTATTTAAATCATACTGTGAATTTTTATCTTCATCCATTTTTAATTTATCAAAAATCTTTTTTATCAGACTGTTAAGAAGTACTCTGACTGAATCTGAAGTGTCTGCTATCTTTCAGTGCAACATTACAAGAAGAAAGATTTAATGAAAGCTTTTTGATTGGAAAAAAAAAAAGAATGTGTGTTCTGAAACTGTCCTTATTGAAACTTACTACTCACAATTTCTGGGACAATTTTAGTCCCAGAAGGAATAAACAACAATAATTCAAAAATCTAAAAAGCCTCAGTTTACAAGGTATTAGGACTGAACCTTCAACAGAAGTTCATATAGTCTTATCTGCATGCTGGTAGTTTATTATAAGAAGAATGCATTGTTACTCCAATCAGTGCCTCTGTGAAGATCAGCTGAATGATGCTAGATTCAAGCAACACAGAGCTGGAAAGAAGGAAATATATAGTAATATAAATCTCAGCTAAGACCATCTGCCCTGCAGTTGTCAAGGCAGTAGACTGCCTCAGGCTCCTCATGGGTTCTTCATCATTACCAGTTACTTGAATAGCAACAGCTGCTGCACTTTCTTTCATTTGTGGATAGTGAGTAGGCAGTATTCCAGCTTCTCACATGCTAGTGTGTCCGTGATCAATTATATCTTTTATTTTTTGAGCCAGGTTATACAGTAATACACTTCACACGGGATTACATTTCTATATATAAAAAAATCCTCAATGTTTTCACATTTAAATAGACTAAATGCATTTTAGCAAGTAACTTGCTTTCTTTGAATAAACATTGGCTTTTCCCAAGTTATCAGATTATATATGAGGTCTCAGTTCTTGGTCTTCAAAGCTCTCAAGAGAATAGATAAATTTAGCAATATAAAAATTATAATCATGATAGGGCTGGAAGGTTACACAAAGAGATCATCTAATCTATCTTTTGTTCTAAACGGCATAATCAACCAGATCAGTGTTATCACCTCTGGCATAGCTGTCTTTTAACTGTGGTCAAAGTTATTTTTGGATCCCGAGTGTGAACCTCCTGCAGTAAATGGGAAAAGTTATGGACCTGAAGTAAGAATGTTTAACAATGCAGAGTTTCAGATGAGGTACAGATGTCCATATGAAAATGTTTTCTTGAGAAAGTCTTGACAGGAATTTAGAACGAAGTCAGAAGAACTGAGACTGACTTTTGAGCCATACAAAAGAATGTAATGATACCATTATTAACCATTCTATACATAAAAACATGGTGGCATCCTGAAAAGTTAATATTTATCATGAACATCTTCAGGTTTCAGCATTACTGGAGAACAAAGGTGATGATGATCATCTAAAAGAAGGCAGCCAATCTGAAAAATCTAATCATTCATATATAACTGAATTATTTCTTTGATGGAAGACTAACAAAGGAAAAAGACCCTCTCATTTAAGAAGTCCTCCTTTTTTCTTTTTTAATAAGGCTAAACTTACCAACCAGATTTAAGTTTGTCATTATTTTCACAACTGATGGAAGAAAAGAAAGCTGAATCTGTTAGCAGTATGTTAAATATTCCATCAGTGTCCTGGAATTGGTTTTTATTCTTTTACACCTGTTATCTTGTACTAAATACTCTCAGTCATCAAATAAATAAAAACAAATCTACATATTAATTTTGAAGACTCAGAAGAAGTCTTCCAGGTGTAAATGGAACTTTAGCTGATACAGCAACATCATGAAAATCTAGAGTCTATTTTTGACAGTAACTCAGGGCTATGAACTCTCTTGTCTTTTATTAATAATGACTCTTCATTGCTACCATTATCTATTAAATAATGGAGATTTTCCCCAAAGCAGAAGCAATTAAGAAAAGATAGAGAGGTGAGAGAAAAAAAAAAACATGGAGAATATGGAATTAGGTTTTATTTCAGAAAAGGAAAGAGAAAGAGAAAATAGTATGAGGAAGATAATAGATGAAGGAGAACCAGAAGGTTGTAGAAGCAGTAGTGGCTTTAAGAAGTGTTTTTAATGGGAGTAAGGAACTGAGTGTACCAAATCTTTGTTTGTATAGGTTCATAAAATTGGAAAATACTCCTAGTTGAAATTTGTCTCTATCATAATAAACTAAAAAAAAAAAAATTCACATTTTGAATACATCCTTTACAAAAATGCAGCAAGTCAGATTGCATAGACAAGGTGTTCAAGATATGTGATGTTAATGAAAAATAATTATTCTTCTAGAATAAGTAAGTATACTGAGGCCAAATGTAGTTTATTTTTCAGCCATTAGAGTGTTGTCATGTCACTAAAATGCTTAAGAATGATGATCATTGTCACTAAGCAGCACATGATGATTATGCCACTACTCCCACTCCATATATTTTCAGAGACTGGCATCTATGAACAAGACAAACCTTGAGTGATATATCTACCTAGATACCTGTGAGTTCAGGAATCTTTTTAACTGAGAGATGAATATGGTCATGTTTATCAACTCTTGATGATTTTTTTTCCATTAACCTTTATATAATATTTTCTTTCCCAACTCCTCTTTCTTGGGGTACGTAAAAGTATAACAGAACTCCACAGTTCAGCCAAACATTGTATGAAATTATGCTTCATTTTTGTTTGATTTGTGCAACCAATAACTTCATCTGATGCCTCCTCACTTGTCTGTTTGAGCAGCAAGTTTTCCTTCTCACCCTCCTTGTTCCACTCACGATTTCACAGATGATGGTCATTCCCTCACTCATTTGCCTCTCATCTGGGTTAAGGAATGTAAATCTTCTAAATATCTCTTCTAATAATAATAATAATTTTAAAAATCTATGCACTTTTGCTGTCCTTCCAGATGGCTTTACAATCTTTTCATATACTTTTGAGGTTAATAGACACAAACTATTCAAATTCAGGATTATTTTGTGGTAGTCAGACATTTTTTTTCCTGCTCTGCCTTTTTCTTCATTATAACTTAAAATTGTTTACGTTTCTATCCACCTCAGGCTTTTGCCCTGAGCTTTCTAGAAAAGTTAATGAAGTAATTTCAGGATTTCTTTCCTGAGGGGTAACATGTGGTTTACAGTCCATTGATGTACATGAATACTTAGAACTACTTTCTCACATACATTACTTTATCAACTACTGTGTATAGTCATTGCTTTCCTTTAACTATTATATTAGCCCATGAGAATTTATTTCTATTAAAAGTATTTACTAAATAATATGTATTTTTGAATACAGTGTCAATGACTTTTGTACTTGTTCTTTATTTCTTTGATTAAACTCTAAATATCTAATTACAAAAGACAAATCGTGTCCTCTATATTATGTCATAGCAGCACATGCATCTACAAAAAAATCTTAATTGTTTTTCAACCTCTTCATGCCAATCATTGATTTTCATAGACTTACATTATATCCATCCTTGAGTAACTGTTTTCCAGGCTGAATGAAGCATTATAGCTTGCAGGGGATCTGTTTCATATACTTGCACAACCTCATTGACAACCTCTAAACTTTTCCCTTTTATATAATTTCATTTTTGAGATAGAAGGAAGGGAGTAGAGTAGAAGCATATACAATATTCAGGATGCACATACATGATAGACTTATTTAAACACTTATACAGGCATATATTTACAAAACAGCTCCCCAGCTCATCCTCTATGAAGATAGGAGATTTCTCACACTGGAACCTAGAGTATTCCATAGTAAATGTGTGAATTGTGCATATCAAAGCTACAGATCCTTGCACATTTATTCACCTCATATACCTAGTAGGCTCACTCTTACTGATATGTTTGGAAAGTTTATTATTTTTGCATATTGTTTCTCAGAATAGTTTGAATAGTATTCTTTTTTTTTTTTTTTTAGATTTCTGTTCTTTTCTGTGTTTGGACAAAACCATTTGGGGTTTTGTTTTAATGATACAGACTTATTTTTACCATATTCTTTTCCTATCATGCTTCATCATGCAACTTTCATACTTTGCACAGTACTTTTAGAGTCCTTTCCTTATAGAGTGCATATCTGATTTTTGTGGTCCGTCCATAAGCAATCTGCAAGATAACTACAATGACTAATCTTTCTGAAATACACCTTCCTTGCCCTTCCCTGCCCTGCTCTCTCCTCCCCTCCTCCTGCCCTTCCCCTTATCATTTTTTCTTTGTCATTTCAAGAAATTTTTCCATTTGAAATTAAACACTTCTACTTCTCCCTTCACTCATGTGCCCACCAGTGGCTGAGCTACTGCAGAGTAGTTCTTTGGCAGTAACAACTAATTGTCCTACTAGCTCCATAGTGGAAAACACCATAGAGGTGTTTTCTGGTACCTGAAAGTTCATCACTCAAATGAACCTCTTAGCTGAACTAACTGAACCTCGTACCTTTCCCTCAGCTGATATTTACGCAGATTGTGTATGACTGAAGTCTGCCATCATTCTTGTATTTTCTTCTGTTAGAACCTTTCCAAATCGCCTTTTTTGTGTCCCTAGTCACTGTGACTATCCTAATTTGATGAAACAAGGGGAAATCAAATCATTAGTATAACCCTAGCATGTAAGTATGTATGTAAGTGAGTACACTTGATATTGAACTGAATACAAATAGTTGCCTTATGCATTTATTTTTTCTTTTTCCCCTCCAGCATCACCAAATTTCATTCCTACATACTTTGGAATTTTTTTCCTTATTGTTTGTTTTATTTACATCATGTTTGTGATAATGCATTCATGTAAAAAAGAGACATTCTAGTTGGATGATTTTTCTTTTTGGAGTCATCTATACATTTGTGTCCAGTGAGGTCACATTTGGGCCTCTGTTGAATGAGGCTGAAAATTAGACTCACTGCACACAGGTTAAATTTTATGTGAAATGAGTACTATGCTTCTGGAAATTCACTTTTTATTCTGATCTTCTGTGCTTTTTTTTTCAGATGCAGTTGCTTGCTTACCTTGTCAACCTCATTGTCTAACAGCTATAGAAGCCGCTAGCAGTAGAAGGCAATGCTAATCAAGAACTAATTTTTGGAGAATAAACAGTTCGGTTCTGAGAACAGTTACTTGTTCATTCAATTCCTCTACCCCTCTATATTTTGGAATTTCTGGAAAAAGACACCTGCAGAATACACCTTCAGTAGGTGTATATAGGTCTATAGTCCACAGGGACTACAGCTAGTCCCTATTATGTCTTCCTGCAGTGGATCTTAATATTTTGTTGGCCATTCATTTGGTCAAAGTGAAGAAATGTTCAGAGAATGTTCAGTTGTTATGCACCCAAATAAAGGATGGGGACATAATGGATGTAGATGTAGAGAAGGCACAGTTACTAAATGCCTTCTTTGCTTCTGTCTTTACTGCTAGGCTTGTCTCTATGAACTACAGAGCCTGGACATAAGATAGAAGACTGGGAGAGAGGAAGACTTTCTGATGAGTGAGGTAGATTGAGACCTGGCTGGGTGGCAGAGCTCAGAAGGTATTTATAAATGGGGCTGAGCCTAGTTGGAGGCCTGTGGCAAGTGGTGTACCTTAGGGGTAAATACTGGGCCAAGTGCTGTTCAACTTGTTCATCAGTGACTTGGACAAGGGCATAGAGTGCACCCACAGGAAATTTGCAGATAAACTGGGTGTAGGAGTTGACACTCCAGAGGGCTATGCTGCCATTGAGAGGGACCTGGACAGTTTGGAGAGTTAAGCAGAGAGGAACCTCATGAGGATCAAGAAGGATAAGTGCACCTGGGAAAGAATAACCCCCAGACACCAGCACAGATTGAAGTTGACTTGCTATAAAGCAACAGAGGGATTTGGGAGTCATGGTGGACAACAAGTTAACAAGGAGTCAGCAATGTGCACCAGTGGCCAAGGTGGCCAATGGGATCCTGGCTTGCCTCAAGAGAAGTGTTGCCAGCAGATCAAGAGCGAAGATCCTGCCCCTCTACTCAGCTCTGATAAGGCTGCACCTGGAGTACTGTGTGCAGTTTTGGGCTCCCCAGGATGAGAAGGACATGGAATTTCCTAGAAAGTGTCCACTGTAAGGATATGAAGAAGATGGAGGGACTACAGTATCTATCTTATGAAGAAAGACTAAGCTAGCTAGATCTGTTTAGCCTAGAGAAGACTGAGAGGGAATCTTATGAACATGTGCAAATACCTGAGGGGAAAATGTAGGGAGAAAGGGGCCAAACTCTTCTCAGTGGTGGCCAGTACCAGGCCTCAGGACAAGGGATAACAGGTATAAATTAAAACACAAGTTCTATCTACATTACAGGAAGAAATTCTTTAGTGTGAGGGTAACAGAGCAATGGAACAGGCTGCTCAGGGAGGTTGTGGAGTTTCCTTCTTTCGAGATCTTCAAAACCCACCTGGATGCAATCCTGTGCTATGTGCTT
Organism: Nothura maculosa; assembly: GCA_032353885.1. Taxonomy (NCBI): domain Eukaryota; kingdom Metazoa; phylum Chordata; class Aves; order Tinamiformes; family Tinamidae; genus Nothura; species Nothura maculosa. The sequence goes on from JAUBOD010000166.1 coordinate 787,946, forward strand.
TAGGTGACCCTGCTTGTGTAGGCAGGTTGGAGTAGATGATCTCTAGAAATCTCTTGCAACCTCAGGCATTATGTGATTCTGTCATGTGACCTTCTTGGAAGAGAAACCAGAGAAACCTGCAGCACACTACCTGGTGGAATGTGAAGTTACCAGTCATGAGGTCATGTGCCAGTACTTACCTCTACAAGATGAATACATGTATGTGATGTGCTTGGAACAATTCGGATGGAGGTGCAGCAATTGACAACAAATCTTTCCACATTAGTCTGAACTTGTCTTTTGGCAAGTTTATTTATGTTCTATTGAAGACACTAACTAAGCAGGTTTACTTGTGTAGTTTTTATGAAGTGGATTGTGATGGAATAACTGTCGCCTTTTTGTACACATTGCATGTTCTCAGAAGAATTGAGGTTGGAAGGAACATCTGGAGATCATGTAGTCCAAACCATCTACTCAAGCAGGGTCACCTAGAGCACATTTCCTTCATTTCCATGCATTGTGTCCAGACTGCTTTTGAATATCTCCAGGGAAGGCATAACACATTCCAGTGCTCTGTTACTCTCACAGTGAAAAAGTTTTTTCTCATGTTCAAATGGAACTTGTGTATTATCATTTGTGTCTGTTGCCTCTTATTTCACTGGACATCACTGAAAGGAGTCTAGCTCCATCATCTTTACACCCTTCATTCAGATACACATTGTTAAGATTTTCTGTCTCTCTTTCTTGTCTTTTCTAGGTCCAGTCCCAGGTCTCTCAGCCTTTCATCATATGAGAGATGGTCAATTCCATTAATCGTACTAGTAGCCTTAACTGGTCTTTAGATGCCTGATGCGAGGGAGCTTCCAGAGTCAAAGAGGCAGTCTCATAGAGATTAAGTCAATGCTCCATTTATTGCAGATTCCAGCACACCTTTATACAGTAAGCCGTACCTCGCACCCCCTGACCAATCATGATTTTCCCCACTCTCCTCTCGCCTCTGTCTTGCCACTGGGCTGGCATCCAATCCCTTATATGTTTACCTATAAGGTTCTGGACCTTTTATGCCTAAAAACAAGTGCGCAACAGCTACTGTCCAATTAGCTTCAAGGTCACGCAGCAGCCGCACAGCTGCGTTTGTTTTTGATCTGCTGATGGAACAAGTACACTGTTGGCCTTGAAGTTAGTTATCTACTAAAGAGGCATCCTGCCTGTTCATAGACACTGTACGGCCGTCCTTGGAGTGCGCCTCAACAGATGCCAAAGTAGATACTCCTGTTTTAGAGATCACTTCTTTTGTTTATGAAACTTTTTCTTATTTTGAGTTCTACAAGTAGCCCTTAGATGTCTTCAGAAGGTGGTTAGCTGAAGTGGCACTATGAGCATAAATACTTAATAGTCATTTCATATAAGCTGTCTTCTTTGCTTTTCAGGAAAAAAATGTTTAAATGGCCTGCAATTGTAATATCGATGTGTTGGAAACAGGTCCTGAGTTCATCTGTACACTTGGGCTTAGAGTCCCTATAGTATTCCAATTGTAGCTCAGGATGTTTTACTGTTAATCTCTGGCACTGCTCTGCGTAATTTCGTTTATCCCACTCCCTGTTTTCATGGCACTGGAGCTCTAAGGAATACTTTATCACCTACCTTTAGTTACAGAGGCATAGCTCTCTCCATTAGCATCACTGGACACTTTTTGCTATGCTTGCCCTTTCAGCTACCTACCCTTTTGCACTGCTGAGGCCAGCACTCTGTTACTACAAATTAACGTTTCTTTTTTTCCTGATCTGTGCACTTTTGCATATGTTGACATAATTAACATATACAAATTATAATTAGCATGTTGAAGTGACCTATTAGATGGATATCTTCTTCTCTTTGAACAAACAGGAAATATGCATAGCTAGTTTTGCAAATCCCGCCATGCATTGGATGTTTACAGTCCTCTGTGCACCCTGAGGTGCCCAGAACTGTCAGTGCCCTGTGCTCAGCGTATTAATTGGTGAGTCAATGGCATAACAGCCAATCAAAAAGCTTAAGTAACAAAGGTAGCATTGTATATTTACTCTGATTATCTTGCCTAATGAAGCTGCTTTAAGGTTTCTCTTCTGGCAACCATCCAAAATGCTTTTATCTGCCTGTGTGCAGTGGGCTGCCAGCTGAGAGAAAAAGCCTCCTTTGTGTGCATAATCTGTCCTGTTTTTTTAGTTGCATAGATATGGGTGGATGTCTTTGTGGGTGTCTCAACTTTCCTATATTGAAGGAGGACTGTAAAGGCATAAGGCACCTTTTTCATAAATTTTCCTTATTTATTTTTATTTTGATCCCATAAGTGGAATATGCTTTGGTAGGAAGTGCACCAGGCATACAGTTTCATCACCATATTTGTATTCTATTTTGCTTAATTTCCATATTTCCACTGATATTAGAGAGTCCATTGATTTGGACTCATACACCAAAGCTCTACATCCACTGGATAGTTTCCCTTGACCCATTCTATCTCAGAATAAATGGAGAGATTTTAACACAACTCTTAAAAGAGACATTTCTGAAGACAGATCATAATAATAATAATAAAAAAGGAGAATTCAATAAATAATCTCAAATTTGAAATAGGCTTCAAATTCTATTTTGCTTTAATTATTGGTACACTAAGGAAATGAAATGGTGATGAACAGGATTGAGAGAAGGTAAAGGCAGCATTAGGACAACCTAAATCTACATTTCCAGCTTTTGTGAGAACTAAAGAATAGATAATTGAGCAGTTGTGAATCAAGATTTGGGAGATGATTCTATCTTCCTTTTTCATCCTTGAATTGATGTTTAGATGCCAAATTAGGTTTTGGAGATCATTTCTTTTTGTTTGTGAAACATCTTATTTCGAGTTCTTCAGGCTTTCTTAGGAACCACTGATGTCCAAAGCTTAGCACTTAATATCTGAATAATACTATTCTTCAATTCTGAGATATTCCACATCCTCCCAAGCAGTAAAGGACTGTTAGACCTGAGAACTTAAATGAGTTACACAGCTGACTGTGATCAAATATCTATTGGATCTACAATCCATTGAAAAAAGCCACAATCTTAGGACATGTGACCATCTGGGATTCTGATATCATCAGGGATTCTGATAATAACGACTTAGGAAGGATCACTCCTAATAGTTGGTCATCCTCACACAAATTTAATTGTTCCAAAATCTTCTCAGAATGTTCTTCTAGTTTTCCATTAAGCCTTCACTAACTATTAAGTCCAAATGACAATTTCCATGTGACTATTCTTAATATTTGCCCAGAAATATTTTTACCAGTGTTCTGATAAAAAAGGATAGAAAGTGTTGCTAGTTTGCATATCTTTTTCTCAATTTTAAATCTCAATTCAAACCCATTCTTAATTTACAACAAAATTATTATTGTATTCTAGAGTGACTTAAAACATTTTTACATAAATATCTCTTAAAACTTTGCACAAGGTTTTCATATTACAAATGAGAACATTGCATACTGGAGATTTTATTGAAATATTTTTTAAATGAGAAGATCTAATTGAACTCCTATTTGTACATTAAGATCATACTTTCCTTGCATATTTAGACAAAGACAATTTAGTGGTTTAGACCTTGTAAATAATAATTGCATATATGCCATTTTCAGCATGCTGTATTGTCACAGTATGTCAGTAGACTCCGAATTGGGCTCGGAAAAATATTGTGTTTTCACTAACTTCTCCTATGTTTATTTTATCTGTAGTTTACAAATCAGGCTTGTCTCGCTTTATAATTCCCATTGAAATATGTTTTAGGGGAAAAAATAAAATCTGTGATAGATAGTAAGTAAAAAAATTATAGTAAAAAGTTATCTGCATAATGTAATAGCTGGAGTTTAACTTGTTCACCATTGCTTCTGATTAATAAACAAGTCACTTTAATCCCAGATTTTGAGCATCTCTCAGAGTTGTATATGACTATTCAAAGCTTAGTACCTTATTTCCAGGACTTTGTTGCCAGGGGCCATCCCACGGCCACACAAAGGAGGAAGGCACCACGGGCAGGTGGGATATTCCCAGCCCCTCTATAGGGCTACTGCCAGGCTGAAGATAGGTATTCAAACCCTTGGGAAGACAGTGTGGTCAGAGTTTGATGGTAGAAGCAGTAAAAATACGTAAGTAAATAAATAACATCAACATGGAGAAAATGCAATGTTAAACAAACACAAAGTTGGAAGAAAGTGGTAGTGGCTCATTTTTTGTCCTTTTATATTCAGGATGGTTTTGTAATGAGACTTGAATTCAAAGATTTTGTGAATAATTTGGAAGTGGAAGCCCAGAATGTCCTAAAAGCCACTACATCTTTTTCTATCTGCAGTGAAGAGTGAGATTCAGGGAAGTCTTTGAAGGTGCTATGTACTATGCAAGTAGAGAATGCTTGCAATGGATTTTTTTGTGGTGAGGTCACCATTTTTCTCTATTAATCCAGTTAGAGTATGAAGTAATGGGATTGCCAACAAAACGGGTGAACTGTAAAGCTGCTGTGCAAATTAAAGGATAAGATAATAGAGTAACAATTTCTGGATAATTTCCTGCAAGGAAAACTTTCCATTTCCAAAGCCTTAGTCAAAGCCAAATAATATTCAAATAAAAACCATATATCTATTTATAACTCACAAATTCACTTACATTCTACCTCTCTATTCCTTTTGATGTGCTTTCCATTTTACTATTGTGTGTGTGCATTTTCTAAGATCTTGTGTAAGATCCCTTTTTATGTCTTGGTGGTGCTTAATAATAAGCAATAATAATAATAATAAGTACTATGATATGACTGTTATTATAGAAACAATTTTTCTTTCATTCTGTGATCTGTGACCAGCATTTTAAACCAAATGAGTTAAGTGTCTGTTTTTCTAACAGCAGTGAATGGTTACTTTCCATTAATATGTAGAACTGTCTGTATTTTTACTACTGTAACTTCTTATCTAGTCCTCCAAAACTTAAAATCTTTAGGAATCATAGTATCATACAGTATCAGACAAGTTTGCTAAGATCTTTATAAAGCAGAAAGACAATATTCTTTTTTGAGGCATGAAATGTAAAGTATTTGTGGTTTGAGAAATGTTCATCCACCATAAACAATGCATTTTAGTTTATGAAAGATCAACCATATATGCCATTTAGTGTGTGCCTATTCCAAGATACTAAAAGAGCTGAAGTAGGCTCATAATGGATGTTGTTGTTTGCTCTAGGTAAAACAAATACTTTTTTTTCATCCAGTGTGTATGAACAGAAAATATTGTGTGACAATTCCATAGATAAAAGGCATATGCAGCTGTTAGTATCTCAAACATGGTGTAGTGCAAATAACATCAATTTTATTTTAGGTCAATAACAGGCCATGTTAATGAGTTAAACCTGTTTCACAGGTTTGTGCCATATAAAAATTTATCCTCTGGAAACATAACATGGTTGCTGGACAACATGCAACTCATCTGCATCAGTCAGTGTTCTGACTGATCATGCTGGGTCTTGATAATTAGCCTAACCATTTAAATATCTTAGGTAATTAAATCAACAAAACTTCTTGCCTAAACTCAGTTACTTTACTGACTGTAACCCAGAATATATAAGATCTCTTTTTATTTCTTATGCTATGATAAAAAAACAAGGCAGGAAAAGGAAAAAGTCAAGGAAAAAAAAGTCAAACCAAATTGACTTTCCCCTGAATTTTCAGAAGAATATGATTTAACTGCATCTGTATATCTGTCACTTGAAATGTGACTACAAACTTTAATTATCAAAATGACAGATTTTATATAATTAAGCTGAGATGGATTACTACTCAGTATATTGAAAATCTGATTAGAAAAGCTTGACATTTTTCATATTTTGGCCCATTTTCAATATCACATTATCTGCCCAAATATATTTTAAAATACATAAGAAATGTGTGTTAAATGATTAATTTTAATTTGAATATGAAAGGAAGTTTTGGGACTGTATTTGCCTTGTATGAATCTTCAATAAAAGCAAGAAAGACTTTTTAGTGCTTTCTTAAATACAAATCATGACATAATTTTTATTGTGGAAAGGCAACATAAGTAGCCTTATCATTATCATCCATATGTATCTGTGAGTTATAGCTGCATGTTTAGAACTTAAATTTGCTGAAAGATAGTGGAGACTGCCTATGTCTACCATGTCTATACTATTATTTATTAAGAAGCAATATGGACTGCTAGAAGCAGAGCAGAAGAGTGAAGCATTTAGTACTGATGACCACAATACACATATTTGAGGTAGGGGAAGTTTACTTTTATTAGCTGTAGTCTGTCTGAATGCAGCTGGCGTGCATTAGGTAGACTCCTTTTTGAATTTTATCTTGAAGTAAATCAGTTCATGTTCTCCAAGACCACTCCATGATTCAAATCAAATCAAATAAAAATACAAATTAAAACTAATGTAGGCACATTTATGTCTGAAAAGCCACAATCAAAACGTAATCAAAAAAGAAAGACACAACTTTGAGTAACATGTCCTAAAATGAGTACAGGCCCAGAAGAAAAGTATGCATACTGCAGATTACAAATTATATGGAAGAAAAGGAAAATGGAAACTTAATCTGAAGATATGAATTCTAGGAAAAAAAGGGCTTAAAGGAAGCATATGGATATATGCTATGGATATATGCTATGGATATATATATATATATATATATGGATATATATTATATGGATATAAGCATATGCTTTAGGCATATGCTTAAAGGAAGATTCGTAGGGCAGCTGTCAAGTCCTCTATGATTTCTGTAGCCCTAAGCTGGACTCCCTCAGTGGTTCCATGTTCTTTTTGTACTGGGGAATCTGGAACTGGACACAGCACTCCAGATGTGGCCTTACCAGGACTGAATAGAAGAGGAGGATCACCTCCCTCCGCCTGCTGGCAATGCTCTTCCTAATGCGTCACAGAATACTGTTGGCCTTTTTGGCCACAGGGGCGTAATTCTGGCTCATGCTAAACTTGTTGTCTGCCAGGATGTCCAGATCTATCTCCAGAAGGTCAAGCCCTAAGCTATTTCTATTTCTATTGATCTGAGAGCTAAGAGCATTCAATATCTTCTTAAGAGTTTTAAGGCACAAAAGGAATTAGACCAATAACATTGACTAATTTCTACATGGAAAAGGTGTGCCAACCAAAATATTGAAAAAGCAGAAGTATTCATTAAATAAATGTATTGGAGACAAAAGACAACATGGACATAGCATTCTTTGATGCAGAAACATCTACAGAAAATATTAAAAAGGAGTTTATGTGTAAGTTTATATAAATAGCAAGACTGAATAACGGAAGATCTGAGAAACAAACCTGTTCAGAATAACCTGCTGATGACTCAGTGGATTTACAAAATGAAGTTCCCATGAGGTAAGACAAGATCTCTTCTTCCCACATACTGTTTATTGCAGTTACTTGTGTAGCAACATAATACATGTGGGAAGGAATAATAAAAAAGGCAGAGAGTAAATTATGTCTGTGTAGATGTCCTCTCTCCTCCTGCAAGGATCCATACAAGATTTGCCTATAAATTCATTGGCCAGAATCTTTGGCTCTTAGTGCAGAATACTGACACCCTATAAGGAGGACCTTATTTCGTCCTATCTGAGTGGGAAATACCCTTATACTTGATTTCTTCTTATGTAAGTATAATGCTATAATTAACAGAACTAATGTCGTGTGCATTATATATCTTGGGCAGTGTGTTTACTGTGACTCAAACGAATACATATAAATCTGTACTAATAGTTTTTTACTAGGTGCTGTGCTTACGCAGTAGATGTTGACTTTAATTTAGTAGGTTAAACATCTGATTCAGCAGGTAATTCACATGTTTCAACAGGTTGTGTAACTGATTCAACCTGTGAAGTATCTGATAATGTTTATTTTTTCCAAAGATTGTTTTATCTATTTTAGGATGAACTTTGTCCAGTTCTCTATATGGCAAATTAATTTCAGTGGAAGTGAAACATTTTGCCAGGAATGTGTATTATAAAGTATCCATTTCAATATGTTTATACAACCCTTATGAACTTCTTAGCAGAAGAATAAGTCCTGTGAAAGGTTTGTTTCTGTAAGTTTTTCCTTCATTAATATTATTTTTTATTCAATTAAAAAATGCATTCTGAACCCTCAGAATCAAAAGTCTATTTTCTTTGAGATGCATTATTCTAAAAGGGTGAAGAAAAATAAAAGGGTAATACAGGAAAGGTTGAAGTTTCAAAGTATAATGATACACCTTTATTTTAATTCATTTACTTTTGATAGGATTCATAGAATAAATGAATTTGCAAGAATCCTTGAAATAAAATAAGGCAAAAATAGGAGAATTCTCATGGAATATTATATAGAAGAAAAAATGAAAGGAAGAATTGAAGAGGAATATGATCATCATTGTTTGCATAACTAAGAGGTCATTCTGAAAAAGAATGCATGTTACAACAAATGTGTGAATTAAATGTTTTCATTATTACCAAATATTACCAGGTAGCATTTAAAGTTGCAGCAGCTGTAGCTGTGAATGATGAATATTGAGGAGTACAGAAAGGAGTATCACAAATAGATGCAAACAACCAGAGTCGCACCATCGCTAGTAAAGAGCACCTTATTAAGAGCTGCACTTTGAGAAGTAATTGCACTGTCTCTTATACTACCATCTAGTGGTTCCTACTGATACTACCTCTAGATAGAAAATAATTGAAATCTTGAAAAATACTAGATTTGCAATCAAACATTCAAACTGGGCTAACACCATCATATCAGAAAACTAAAATCTCGCGTCAATGAATGGTTTAGCTCTGAATCTTTTCTGAACTTTTCACAATTAATTTACTCTGACATTAATCATGAACTCAGGCAATCAGGAGTTTACTGGTAGGATCCTAAGACATCAGAATATATTCCATGATAGTTACATAGTTTATTTTCATGAAACGGTCATCTGTATCTGTTTTTCGTTTTGCACATTGGATTTCTATGAGAAGAACTAAAACTATAATGAGAATCAGTTTTTCTATTTTGTTTGATTTTAGTCATTTAACTGCAAATGGCTATTTGATGCAAACATTTGACACATTTGGGGTATCTCAAAATGGCAAATAGCCCTTCATTTGCTCATGCTTCTATTGTTTCTCATGAAAAAAAAATGCAGTCTGTTGCAATACCTATTATAGTTTTAATTTCATTTCATTAAAATATCAATTTCTTCAAGGAATAAGTGAAATTCAAGTAATTCTGTTAAAGGCCAAGCACAGTTTATTGAGCTATAGATTAATAATAGGTAAGACAAGGGAAGAGTCACTATTGAACTACTATAATGAGCTGCAGTTTTTTTGCCCTACAACCTTACATTAGCTGACTTTTATATCTCATACTCATTGTACTGATCATATTGAGTACATTTATATGGATTAATAGAATAAATATAATCAATTAGTGATTTTGCATCTTTTTTTTTAAATAAAATGTAATGAGTGAAATCTACCAGACAAGAAAATTTCATTTATTTATTTCAACAATTTGGAATGATTCTTGAGGTATCTATTAGAGTGGTAAAAATGTGATTGTGATGTTGATGTATTTCTTTGCTATGCTGGAATGAGCTTGGTGTTACTTTTTCAATGTAGGACTTCTTAATGTATGACTAAGGGTATTAGAGGCAAAAAACCCATGAATATCAAACTGTTTCTGTACTCAAAATGACCCCTGGTTTTATTAGTAATGGAATCTAAGTGACATCATCTTTGCACAGTCATGATCTTTAACCCAGTTTGATCTAAACCAGACTCCTTTGGAATGATATCATTAAGGTAAATCCCTGAAAAGAGAGCAAATCATTTTAGTATAAACCATTTAAAGGTATTAAGTTACTGGGAATGATTTTACTACCTTTTTTTCATATAGAGAACAAAGAATTTCAACCTTACATGTTAATACCAAGACCCAAATGAACTTTTTTTTCTTTTTTCTTCTTTTTTTTTTCAAATTTAGCTTAAGTTTTTTAAAATATACTGTAAGTCTTCACATCTTTTAAAACATAGTTCCTAGAGGACTATTTAATTATTTATTAAGTGACCATTGCAGTCCAAACTGTATTATTCAGCTTTATTCTGTGAAATAGCATTGCACTTAAATAAAAAAGAAATATCTAACTGTTTTACATAAGGAATTCTTTTCTTTCCTCCCCAAACATTCCCATCTCAAACTATCCATCCTATTTGTTTATAGTTTTTCTCAAGAACTGTGATGATGGTTGTTCTTTTATGCCATCTATTGACTAAGAATTTTAATGAATTAACCAAGGTCTTTTGCATATGATGGAGCTATCATGCAGGATTTTAAAAATTCCAGTATACATATTAGATAAAAAATAATTAAAATGTTACTAGACATAGAAATATGACTTTGAACTACCCCACTTAGGGAAGGGAAATTATGACAAAAAATATGTTATTTTCATCTGTGATTTTTTACTTTAATTTATCTAATATGAAAACCTTTAAATAACTGACTGGAAATTGAAACAGTGGCTAAATCTCTGTACCGAAAATATACAACTTCACTGTTGGTAGGGTGAACATTAGCTTTTACTTAATTGATTAGTTTTGCCGGTGTTTTTCCCTAAAAACAAATCACGTACCAATAGTATTATAGCAGTACTATCTTGAGCTTAATGCTGATTTTTTTTTATCAGAGTTACTTTTTCTTTTTCCTCTGTCCAGTTGTTTCCAATATTTTTGACTGCAAGATAACTCAATAACTTACGATTAATGTAGCTATCATAAAGAATATAAACAATCCTGGAAACAGAAATCAAAGTTCAAATATAGATGCTAACAATAATTGCTTTTAACAAGTGCAAGGAAGAATCAGACGAAACCTGGTATTGAATTTTGTGTTGCCAGAAAGAAATTGGCCACCGAGAACAGAAGTATCAGAAATATAAAGTGCAGAGAGGTAGCACTTTGCACAGGAAGTATCATGAAATAGCTCATGTCAGCCCAGTAGTAATTGGTACTTTGAAGTTTCAAATGTGAGAAGAGACGAACATTCATCTTTAAAGTGTGCTGAGTCTCAGGGATTGCTTTTAGTTAGAGTAGGAATGTGCAGTTATTTGAAACCTGACCCTGAGGTCTCTAAAAAGTTTGACTTAGGTTGTGCTAGAACTGACCTTGTAAATTTAGACAGCTGCTAGACTACTGCTAGGAGCAAATTATTACAGCAATTGTGATTTTCATGACTAGCATAAAAGCAAAGGGCACCTATTTAAGACCTGAGGGGTCAGCTACATTGCTGAGAAATAGAAGCAGTGAAACCTCGCGAGAATACGGTACTGTGAACAACTTTGAGATTCTGAGTAAAGCTAGAGAAAAAAGAAAAAAAATATGTACGGGAAGAATATTATTCAAGGAATGACTTTCTCTAATGTAAAAAGCGTTACTTAATAATATTTTATTGTAGGAGAAAAAGAAGTTCCATTGATGAGGATCTAGAGGTTCCTTACATAACTTAAAAAAAAAAAAACTCCTCAACAATTATAGCATTTTTCTAGCATAAGTGTTATCCTGAAGAAAAAAGATCTTTACAACTACACTCTATTACTTGCTATTCCATCTAACACTAAAGGACATACATATACAGTGTATTGTAAATTTCCTCAACCACTACCAAAGATAAAGGAATAATGATGATGATGTATCTCATGAATATGTATTATTCATGAAGAAATCGCTGTTTTAATATAAAAATTCTAGCCATCATAGAAATAAGGTAGTACAGGATACAAAAGATCATGAGTATATAGCCAGTGCTAAACTCTCCTTGTTATATTTATGTTATTTTTTTCTTCAAAGTCATTAGCAATAGAAATCCAGAATCCTTTTATAATAATCAATTCCAGTGTTTCATTTAATCACAACAAAAATCGTAATTATTATTTTTATGATTTTAAGTCCATTTATGTCTACACCTATCATCTCATCATGGGCTTTCCTCAGAACACTTAATCTCTGAGGGATCCTAAATTCAAAAAAAATATGGTAGTGAAAGTCAAAGAAAATAAATATTCTTCTTTCACTTTTCACTTTAGAGTTACATGAAATTCACTTGCTTTAATGTCTGTTTGGCATTTTTTGCATGTCTGCACTGACCAGTGATGATTTCAGATAAATGGGAAGGATTCCAACACTTCCTTCTGGAGCACTGAAAGCTACCTTACTGCAATTACTGCATTTTGGAGCCTCACCCATAAATGTATTTGCTGACTATTGTATTCACAGAATGCAAAACTTATAGAGGTATAGACTCCAGCTTTAGACTAGAGAAGAGGAGATTGACAGGGAATGCTATCAACATGTATAAATACCTGAGAGAGGATGTAAAGAAGAAGCGGCTGAACTCTTCTGGGTAATGGCCAATACTAGGACAGGGGTAATGGTGACAAATTGAAACACAGGAAGGTTCATCTCCATATGAGGATAACTTTTTTACTGTTAGTGCCAGAACACTGGAACAGGCTGCCCAGGAAAGTTGCCGAGTCTCCTTTTTTGGAGATATTCAAAACCCACCTGGATGCGATTCTATGTAATGTGCTGTAGGTGATTCTGCCTGTGTAGATGGACTAGATGATCACTGGAGAACACTTCCAACATAAACCATTCTGTGATTCTGTAAATAAATATCAAGCAATATTTTGAATAAACAATGGACACTACCAGTTACTGCATTCAGAGGTCAAATTATTATGTTTCTTTGGTGTTGTCATATTGAAGAAGCATTTTGAGAAACAACATGCTGACAGACCATTTAGAGCAGCAAAAAAAAAAAAGAACATGAATAAAAGTAGAGAGGATAGTTGTAAGAGAACAAGGTGTTTTATTTGTTTATTGGTTTTTCTTTAAGATTAGAGATGATGTGTAGTTTAAATAATTAGAAGGGTGAATGCTAGTTGTAAGGTTTGGTTGAAGGATGCCATTAAGATTGGTTTGATTTCCTTTAAACAGATGGGAATTTAACTGAGAGGATCTAGGATAGAAATACATTTATATTTGAGTGTAGTAGAAAAAGTGGAAAAGGTGGATGGATTAGCTAGGCAATCTTATCAAAACTATTTTTTAATTAGTTGAAAGAGAGTGAGTTAGAAGGAGAAGGACATGCAGAAGAGCTGAAAGTGGAGAAGAAAAAAGAAAGTAAATAAGAATAAAAATGAATTCAGGACAGATCAGCAAAAGGACTGCATCACTAATTAGAAGGTTGGATGGGTTTTCTCTTGTTTTTTTGTCAATCAGCATTTAAAATAAAGTGTAAAGCTCCTGTTCTGAAACAAAGAGAGGTTGAAAGAGTGCCTCAAAAGTGAGAAGAGTTAACATGGACAAGGACCATGAGATCTTCTAGGTAGTAAAACTTTCCAGTTTTGTCTAGAAATAGATCTATTCACTCAATAAGTGTAAGAATGGAAGAAAAAAAATAATTTGTCTTGGAGAAGATAGCCTGATTATTAACTATTTCTTTCAAATATTCATTCATGTGACCTGTAAGAGCAGCAGCAGAGAGAAATGGTGCTCGAATGAGCCCATGGTGGCAACTGGAGAGCAGGCCTTGCGTTAGAAGAAATAGGCAGGTGAATCAAACACAGAGGAAAGTAAATAACATCAAAGAAACAAAAAAGCAGTAAAAGCACATTAAAGAAGAAAGAGAAGATAGACTGTGGAAGAGAGAGCTGAAAACAGATCATGTGATACAAGTACCTAAAAAATGTCAGAAAACAATAAGAAAAAATGAACAACAGCCTAAGAGGCAGAGTCTAAATAAATGAGAAACGAGAAAGGGTGAATGGTGAAAAACAAGAGAGCATGACTTTTAGCAAGAGTTGAGCCAGGACTCCAAATAAAATGAAGGAAAAAGGACGAGAAAATATAAAACTCAGGGCATGAGTAATAAAGATGGAAATGCTGGAAAATAAATATGAGATGCTCACTCCCATGTGTTAGTGACAGGCTTTCTGTGTGTAGCAGATGACAGAAACATGGAGTGAGAGACTTGTGTAAGAGTTAGTGGCAGGACTATTCAGAAGAGGAGAAATAACATCAGTTGAAGATGAAGTAATGTCTGGATCATCAGTTAAGAAATAAAGTCAGCTCTGAATCTGGTTCTGGTCAAGAAATATGACAGAGGAAGATGCTCAGCCAGAATATCAATTTTTTGATGTCCTAAAGATGCAAGAAGTAGGTTATGAAGAGGCAGTAGCCATGAATCACTTAGAGATAGTGTGGGTTTTACTACTCAAAAAGAAAAACGAAAACAAAAAGGAATCTGGGAAGAAGGATAATGAGTGGAGGTAGTCTGTGGTGGGTGGAGGTTTGGTGGCATGAGCCGCCAAGGGTTGGAGGAAAGCTTATTAGAAATGGATTGAAAGAAATGCATGTGGAATGTGGCTGTATGATGGTACAAGAAGAAATGTCTGGAGGTTAAAAAAAAGCATTCTGGAACTAGAAACATTCCTATGCCCCTTTTCTTTACTCTGAGCTTTAAGAGTCTTTTTAAAATGCAGTTAAAGAAACAAACTTTTCCAGTTTCCAATTTCCTTATTCTACATTCAGTTTGAAGTCGTACTTCTCTATACTGCTGTTTTCCTTGTACATTAAAGGATTAAATTAAGCTCAAAAATCCTAATATTTTCAAAAATTGGAAAAACTAATTTTGCTGTCCTTACTTGCTTGAGCATAGAGTCTTTATTTTCACTTCTGTGTAGTTCAAATTTTCTATGGAATATCCTGAATAAAGGTTACAGAATTCAAAAGTCTTTGCTTGAATTAATTCATTCACTGTGCCAGCAAAAGATCTGAGATAAGTTTAGGTGCATATCTAGTAGCCTCGCTTGTCAAGATGAGAACTTTACATGTCACAGGAGCATATATATGGGATGATGTGATAGCATTTTACTGCTGACTTCAGGAGTAGAACTCACTACTACTTATTCACTAGGATTGTTCATGTTAACCCCTACCATCTGCCAGTTTCCTGACTTTTCTGTTTAAAAATGAGGAAATATCTTTGTGAAATTTACCCCTCCCTTCTACTGATGAGGTTATCAGTCTAGTCTTTATAAGTGTCTTATATCTGTAAGTGACAATAAGTAATATGTATTCATATTCTGCTGTTTCTGACTGGCACTTCACACATAGTCCTTTCACTCTCATCTTGGAAGTGTAACAACACTGTTCACTATATTTTGGTTGTCAGTGCACATGAAAGTCCTTCCGAGCAAAATCTGCCATGGAGCTGGCAGTTAGAGAACAGCTGGTGTCAAACATAAGTCCTTATCTGTCAGGGGTATGGCACTGTACTGGCTGCAAAATTTAAAGTATTGTAGTAGTAAAGTATTCATGTGTGGTGGATTTGCAATGGATATACCACCTGGACTTCTTTGAGACATCTAATGCAAGTCCTGATGTATCCAGTGGAATGTTCCTGTAAGTTAACACATTTAAATAGTGGTTAAGTATTTGTACTTTTGTGTATAGAAACACATGTGCATTATATATATTTCTTTTTTTTTTAAAAAAAAAAGGTGTCATAATTTGTCAGTCTGTTTGGGGCTTAACTGCATTTACAGAATGCCAGACACCTTATTAACTAAACAGCAAATTTAGAAGATACAAAGTTGTAAAGAAACAATAGGTTCATCTTGACGTTATTGTCATCAAGTACTTCTAATGCTTTTGTAAAAAATATAGGTTAAACTTCATTGTTACATCTCACTTGGATAGTGTAAAGCTATATCTGCTCTCTGAATGTCCTGCAATGGGAAAATGAAAAACAATTCAGTTCATGTTCATCTACCTTCACTGTTTTTGTTAAATCTGTTTATTCTGGAGTGAGTCACAATTGCAAGGCTGGTTTGGACAAACGCTATCCATAATCCTTTAATGTATATCCAGTGATATTTTAAATTGCCTCCGATGTTAGATGAGATATGTTTAGTAAAGTGAATATTCTTAAAGAATTCTTAATATTCTTAAAGAGTAAGAATTCTTATTATTGGTCATGCTTTACACAGACTAAAAGTGGATACTTTGATCAAACAAGTTTTAGTTGAAAGAAAATGGCATAATTTGTAGACATAATTTGTAGTAATAAATGTGTGTGACTTTTTTTTCCAGATTTAAGGATAAAAGACAAAGTCAAAGGATACAGAATACCAATAAAATTTTATGTTTATTAGCATAAATTGTTCAAGAAGCTCTTAAAACATAAAGACTGTTGCCTGAGTAAAACTTTCATAGGTTTTAGGTTTATGCTCACTGAATTATTTTTTGAAATACTTCCATATGTAGCAGCAGTACAGGCAAAAGAGTCAGGTGCAGAGAAAAATGCTTCGAGGAGATAAAATTGGAAATGTGACCAAAGCAAAAGCAAAACCCCACTTGTTTCCACCCCTTACCAACCCTATTCCTTTTCATATGGAAGAGAACTCTGTTGCTCTTGAAAGAGGGTGCAGCAGGTGTATAACAAGAGCAGAAACTTCCTCTACAGGTATTTGGTGGATGAAAACTCATGGTTTTGATTCTGGATTCCCAAGATAATTGTGTCCCATTTCTGATTGCTCCCTACCAGTCCTTCCCTTCCCTTCCCTTCCCTTCCCTTCCCTTCCCTTCCCTTCCCTTCCCTTCCCTTCCCTTCCCT
>JAUBOD010000166.1:805569-834050 GCA_032353885.1 Nothura maculosa
CAGTCCGTTCCACTTCCCTTCCCCTTCCCCTTCCCTTCCCTTCCCCTTCCCCTTCCCTTCCATTTCTCCTCTCCTCTCCTCTCCTCTCCTCTCCTCTCCTCTCCTCTCCTCTCCTCTCCTCTCCTCTCCTCTTTTGTCACAGTGTTTCATATCAACCTCTACAGTTATTTTCATGACCACTCTTCCCACTTCCTTGAATGGAAATAATCACTGCTCTCTTCTCTCTATCTGGTCAACTAGTGACTGTCTCTGACACCTAGGAAAGCTTTTTGAGATGACTTCTTGAGTCATATTGAGTCAAATATGCATAATTTGCACATTTGTAACTTGTAATATGCTTTTTCCTACATATTGAGAAATATCTTTTTTTTTATGCCAGGCAAGCTATTATGACTCCCTCCCCCATCAATTATTAGCATTGTGCTAATTTAAAGAAATATTATGTGTTACAGTTTCACTATTTATACAACACCTGAAAGCATGTTTATACTGCTCCATTTCAAAAGAAACTTGCTGCTCTATGAAATACTTGAGGTTGACTCAAGTCCAGTCAGAGCTCACATCATTAAATAAATATCAAAGTGAACAACTTAGTTTTGTCATTGACTGGGGAACTTCAAGGAATTCATATGCCAGTATACCATTATATTGCCATCACTTCAACATGATTGCTTATATACTCATGAAATAAAAGTCTACTAGTACAAAAGAAATGTTAAAAAAAGCAAATGAATACTTATCTCCATCATTAACCAAGTTGCTTCTTTTCCAAAGTAGTTTGCAATTGTCACCTGCTGTGGCTGTTAAAGATTAATAGCACATTTGTTAAAAGTGCCTCAAAAATTTTCCATGGACATTGACTGTACACGCTTCTGTGTATAGAGCAACTATTGCAGAAATTACTTTTAAAAATAGTGTTAAAAAGAATTCTCAATAGTTGCATTCTAGTTATCTGAATACAACCAACCTTTTTTAAAGTCTGGTTTGAACATATTTATTTTTCCTGAAAAAAAAAAAAGCGTCAGATTTCCTGCACAATTTGCTAACCTGATGGACAATCTTCTAATATGCTCTTCTTAATTAATCTTACACAGTTATGCAACCACATAAGGTAGCAGTGTACTACATTAGTACAAGTTTGCAAGAATTAATCTATCGATGGTGGATTAGGGGATTAAAGTCTGTTAAAAGTTTTTAGAAATCTCCTGTGCCATATTTCATAGTGGCAGAAGATATCTTCTAGAAAAAAAAAAAAGTTTTATATAGTCTAAATAAAGATCACTTTTTCAAAGTTCTCTTTGTTCAGTTTCCCTGTTACTATAATCTTTCCAGTTCAGTTAATAGATAAGAATATAATATTTAGCATGCTTGTCAAATGGTTAAATATATATTTAAAAGATTTTTCTGAATCTGATATCACACTAACAAAATAAAAATCCAAAACTGTAAGAATTAGGAAAAGCTATTATGACTGAAACAGTTGTATAAGTCATTTGCAAGTATTCAAACAACAGCTGCTGAAAAAGTTCTTTGAATTCCTTTGATACAATATCCTGACATTAGTATCTTCAGTTGTATCTTCAAATGTGGAGTAAAATATAGTACAGGCTTCTTGCATGGTATAGAAATTTCAATTTTTACGACTGTCCTGTTGTTCAGCCTTTCATCTGCAATGCAGATCATAATTTCTGAATTTATTACATACATCTGTCTGAACTGTTACTGTTCAGTGGGAAAAACAATAGCTGAACATATGAAAGTGGGACTCCAGTTCTGTAAGGATATATTCTAGGTAGTGAGGAAATATCTGTACTCTTTGTGAGGCAGATGAGCTAAAACAAACAAAATTTCTATAAAATCTAAATTCATAACAACTATATTTTTGAGCGGGCAAATATTTTGATTTTGCATCATTTTTGATCTTATGCTTATCTGCTCAGCTAACTTAGGCTTAATCACCTTTCCAGGGATGTCTGAAAGTCATCAGAAAAGTTGGCATTGTTTTCTAATTTTTAGGTGTTTGTGAAAAAATATCTGGCTTAAGTAAGACATAACGTAGGTAATTACAAAAGTATAATCTTTTCTGTGCTATCCAAATTTGTATTTGTTGATTTCTGTGATAGCTCTGATCAGATATCTCTAATTATGCAGATAAAACAGGCAGTAATGGAAAGAAAGGAGATGTAGATTTGTTCACTTAATAAGAATATTGAAGCAAGATGTGCTTCCTATGCACAGGAAGCATAAATGACGGTATGAGTAAGAATGAACAACCAAACCACAAGGAGAGAAAAAGCACAACTACTAAAATAAGGCCTGTAGAATTGTTTGTGGCAGGAGGTTCTTCTGAAGATGGCACTTTTCCTTTTGATGTTGTACTGGTTTCAACTCATTAATGAAAATCAGAGAGTTTGTGTTCTTGGACAAATATCACTCCTAAATTTTCTTTTTTCCATAGCCCACATAAATAAGGAAAGACAGAATAAAAAAGAAATCTTTGAGAAAGACAGCTTAGAAGGCAGAGAGACATATACTTCAGATTATGTATCTAGATTATCCACCTCATGCAACATTTCTTAATGATAGATTTTTTTCTGTTAAGGAAAATGATTGTCTAAGTATCTCTTACTCTGGACAAATATAACGCACATCATCCAATATGAAAGACTTCAGGTAACATATTTCTGCAGAGATCCTTTAATAGTCCTGAATTGCTCTGTCTGCCTCTCTTTTTGAGGCCTTTCCCTTTTCACTCCTTACATCTGATCTCTAACAAGCCATTTCTATATTCATTTTAAAATCTCACACTGTATATTCACTCCTATAACTGCAGTGATTCTTCTTCATCCCTTACTTCTCTTAAGCAATGTTTCTGTTATTGACAATGATATAGCAAATTCTTATCTTCCCATTCTTTCCGGATAGCCTTAGACCTCTCTCTCTCCATTACAATAGATTATTCCAATGCCAGACCTTCCTTTAGTTCAAGAATTCTCTTCCTATCCCCATATTATCTATCTTTTTCATATAGTACATACAGATTATATCCAAAAATGGCCACATTTTGGAAAAAATACTGCTTCTCGGGTGCTGCTATCTAACCTATCATGGAGAGTGGTTTCCTGAATGATTAGTAACTATTTCTTTGTTTGTTTTGTTTTGTTTGTTTTCTTTTTTTTTTTTAACCTAAATGAATATTTTTGAAATATTCCTGCCATACATCTCTCTTCTGGTACTTGTATTACACTTTGCAAAGTCCACCTGTCATGTCTTTTAGATATCATCAAGATGAGAACTCCAGTATGCTATCCTGTCTTCTCTTTCAGTTCATCTAAGCATCATCATAAACTACTCTATCTTCACAGTTCTTTTCAAGAATTGAACACTTTTCCACTTTCATGTTTTGCATTAAAAGCCGTTTCTTTCATATTCTACAACTACATATAGTAAAGTAGCCTGAATTTTGGTATGTTAGGAGAGGATTTCTGTGGACTCCAACATATCATATCTGTACATGCATTACCTGTATAGAAATAAAAATATTATGCATAGAAATAGAAAATAAAATATTAAGATATACATAAAATCCCACTGATGGCATAGTTTTGTAATTTTCATGTTTTTGGTGAAAATTCTTTAGATCTTGCAAGACTATCCTATAGCATTTCCCTTTATAATAGATCATTTTTTTTCCTTTCTTCAGTAATATTAAACCAGTCTATAATCTCATACAATTGCCTCCTGTATCCTTATTTTCTGTGGTTGTTCATTTTCTCCCTTATCAATATTTTTTTTTGAGTCTAGCTAACAAACTAGTACAGAAAGTGAACAGCTTTGTTTAGTTCATATTTTTTCAGTCAGCTTACAAGTGCCTTCCATCTGTGAGTAGGACTGAAGTATTCTAAACACTGAACCCTCATATAATATAATCCTAAGAGCTCAAATATATCCCCAAAAAGAAGAGACATTTTTCATGGAAGTTAAAGGATAATTCCTAAATTTGTCTCACACATGTTTTCCTGAAGTATTTTTTTTAAAGAACAAATAAAATATATCCTTTTCTTATCACCTTATTTCACTTTTCTATTTACTGATAGGAACAGATCCAGATGAATTTGTATGGACATCATCAGTCTTGAGCAGGGTTAATCTATTTAGGCTCAGGTGAGTTCATTTTGGTCTTGATTCACTTCATTGCACAACTATAATGGTTATTAACAAGCTTAAGGACCTTTGGGAGCTTAAGGATAACAATGTAGCACTGTAGAAGGTGGAAAATCATTATCCTAATAAGGTTGGTGTAGTAATTTGCAGTCACACACAATTTCTGTACTAATCTTTGAGGCTGAGATAGGTCACTAGGTCAGTAAACCTTTCATCAACTTCATATATCTTTTGTGCTTACTCTTTAATTAATGAATATATAGCAACATAAAAGTAGATGTAAAGAGTTTAACATATAATCTTTGTGCATCACTGGTAAATTTTGCCAGCTTTATTTTTATATTCATTTTAAATACAAGTCTTATGATGATTTTTTATACCATAATATTTATTCACTTTCCAGCTCTTGATAATTGATCCATAATATCTAGGACAGGATAATAATAATAATAATAACTGCAATGAGAATCTTGAAAGTAATGATAGTTTTGTATCATATTTCTTTGTTTAGTTCAAAAAATGCTAATGTATAGTAAGAAATGGTATATTCAAAATAATTTCAAGTCTAAATAGATGTTTATAAAGAATATTTTAAAATATGAGTATTAATGCTGAAATCCAAGTATTAATTTCATACTAAATTTTGTTTATCTGTAATTGAAAATATATTCATACTCAATAAGACTTTTCCACTTTTCTATTAATAATTTTAGAGGATATTGTATACTTTTTAATACAATAGAGGTTGTGCAAAGTTGAAATTCTAAGAATTAATTTTGACCTCTGATCTGTCATATAAGTAAGAAAAACATCTTTTTATACTTTTACAGCACTGTATTTTGTTGTGATAAACATTTTTTTCAGATTTATAACACTTTTGCCTCTAAATAAACTGTAATTCCTTTTAGTCTGATCACAGGAATTAGGAAAATAATCATCTCATTTCTTTTACAGTCATCTTTGTCTGGAAAACAAGGAGGCGCCTGTATAGCTTTGCATTGATCTAAATGCTTGACAAGGCTGGTATTAAATCTCATTCAGTTCTACTCATCTGTTCCATCTATTAGTTTTAAGTTCAAGCTAAAACTTCCCATTTTAGGTTGAATATATGTAACAAGTAACTAATACTCTTTGATAAACTGACTTCTTTGTTTTTTTTGTATGAACTACTAATAGAGATTCACAGTAGTAAAATCAATTCCATCTATGATGCAACATCATACTCTTCTATTAAAAAAATCTTTGTCAATTTTTTAATTGAGAAATAGAAACTCGATAAAACTTCACATAAGAAATGCTCTCAATAGAGTAAAATATTGTCAATGGGTGTATACATTCTCATTTTGGCTGAGAAGACTGCAATCCGAAGTAAATTACATGACCAAATTACTTGCTGCAATTTGGTTTTGTTGTAGAACAGTTTTGGTGCATGCAATTGGATTTTTTTTTTCCAGAGAGAAAAGTTCTGCTGTCATGCATACCAAATTCACTCAAGCTCCTAATAGGGACATAAGGACACTGAACCAAACCTAGTAGAGTGTAACACCTGACACACGTACTGCATAGATGTGGGGACCTCATCATCAACTGCTTAAGTCTACTGACTGGTCCTACAGTACTTAGTCATTTATTAGAGCAGACATG
The DNA here is from genome assembly GCA_032353885.1 of Nothura maculosa. Lineage (NCBI taxonomy): Eukaryota > Metazoa > Chordata > Aves > Tinamiformes > Tinamidae > Nothura > Nothura maculosa. Next base: position 811,378 of record JAUBOD010000166.1, read on the forward strand.
GCCAAAATTGTTATAACCAAGAATATGTTTCGTATAACCCATTGCTGTATCTACCTGAACACACATATACAAATACATAAAAAAAATAAGTGTACACAGATGTATATTTTTTTCACACACACATGTATGGATTTATTTTATTAAAATTATAGAAGAGAAAGGTTTTTAAAGTTTTATTCTCATTTCAGAGAGACCACTGACCACATCCACTAAGGGTGACAGAGCACTGGAACAGGCTCCCCAGGGAGGTTATGGAGTCTCCATCTCTGGAGATCTTCAAAACCCGCCTGGATGCCACCCTGTGCCACCTGCTCTAGGTGCCTGCTGGAGCAGGAAGGTTGGACCAGATGATCTCTAGAGGTCCTTTCCAACCTTATAGATTCTGTGATTCTGTGACTGATAAAGTGCCTATTCATAAGCTTTCAACTTAGGCAAAAAAGAGCAGTCACACAAGGATGTCCAACATTCTCATTATCTGGAAACTTTGTAAGATGGATTACAGAAATAAATTACTGCTGAATGGTAAAGCAGCAAATATTCAACTAGTGTATACCACGGTGTGGATTTGCAAGAACACTGAGGAAATTCCAGAAGGCTGGAACAAAAGCAATACTGTGTCACTGCTTAAAAATAAGACAACACACGTAATTATAGGGTTGTCAGCATGATGGCAATTCCAGGCAAAAATAAAATAGAGCAACTGATATGGGATTTTTTTACCAAAGAATTAAAGGAGGAAAACAGAATAAGTGACAATTGGCATAAGAGTATACAAAGTAGGTCCTGACAAAATAAATTTCTTTTTCTGTGGCATTACTCCTTTGGTTACTAAGTGTAATTGTATTAGTGCAATATATCTATGTTTCTGTAAAACATGAAATAGTTTTGGTTAAAAAATAGAGCAATGTCGAATTAATATGGCATGCAGTGACAAGGCTAATAAAAAGACAAAAAAGACTAACAAAGTTATCTCACAGGTTCTGGCATGTAAACAAGGAATTATCACTGAGTGCATGAGTTGGAGCTAAGTCCTATAGGGATATTTTTCTTATTATCTTATTAATAAATATATGAATAATATTTATATATGAATGACTAGGAAAAAAAATGGAGGAAAAAGATAAAGATTGAGAATTGCTGTATTTGTCAGTGGTGCAAATATTTCGAAAGATGAATAAGGTAGTTCACTGCAGCGAAGGAGTTTGTTTTTTTTAACTTTGGTTAATTGACTACCAGCACATCCTGAGTTTTTTCTGGTCCACTCAGAATTAGTACACCCAGGAGCAGTATGACATGATGGGGTTATTCATATGATCATGCATATCATATCGAGACCACAGGAAACGATGTAGTTGATTTTCCAAACTTTTAAAAGGAATGGGATGAGGAAAGATTCAGGAAGCAGCAAGGCAATGCTCACTAACTGCAAATATTTTACACAGCAAGTACAGGAAATGTGACATTTTATATAGCCAGAATTTGGCAAGGTCTTCTGTTTCCATCTTCTGTAACAGGACTCTTTAAGTGATACCTTATTATGATAACTACCATCATGACCTCCCTATTTTTGCCCCCAAAATTCATAATAGATCATGAAAATAAGGATAGCTTAAGCATTGTAGGCCTCTACAATGCAAAAGAGGACTTGGATGCTGTAACAAAGATTGCACAATGACCCTATTGTAGGCATGAAGCTGTAACCTTGCAGTACATGACTGACAGTTGGCCAAGTACCTTGTACAGTGGCTGTGAAGAGGTAATTGACTTAGAGTGGAATCTGAAAGAACCAGAATATTGGTATTTGAAATAGAGAAACCTATCAGTGCTTTTAATCAGTGAAAATTGAGAGTTATGGGTGTGTTTGAAACCTCAGTGTTTCATTCTTCAGTTTAGGCACTTTCTTTCACATAGCTATAAGGATCTGAAAAAAAAAGTGCAAAGATCTCATCTTAAAGTGAACAGGGCTTACTTTACTAGAAAAAAAGGGGTGAAGGGTGAATGTGCCCTCTCCCTTTCCTCTAATGGCTTGAATTCTCAAGGATATGGGACCTCCAGAAAGTAGACTTGTTCTATCTGAAAGAAGGCAAATCCTTGCCTTCTGATGCTTTGTCTTAGTAGAAATGCCTGCTTGACAGTCACAGGTTTAAGAACTGCCATAAGCAACTTCTGCATGTGGCTACAGTGTAGTGTTCCCTTATCATCTGAGAAGCTGTTTGAGCCTATCGGTATATATAAAATATAGCATTTTTGCTCACATATAGGAAGCAAAAACACAATGGTGCTAACGTCCAGTAATGAGGTATAGTGGTACAATAGTACAATATTTAAGAGTTAAACAAGGCCATTATGTAATCACTTGTATGATTTTTTAAGTTCTTGCATTCAGAGTAATTTAGTGAAAGAACTGTTAAGTTAATGACTGCTTTCTTCCTTACTGCATTTTTGGTTCTCTAGGACTTGCATTTCCTTATATTTTGACCAAAATTATACTAATTTTACAAATTAGACATGCAATTGCACAGTGAGGTTGCATTAAAATGAATCATTTAAAGAACATTATTATGCAAATGTTAATGTCTTTCCAAAATACAAGCACCACTGCATCAGTTTTGCATTGTTTTATACACATCTTGTGGAAAATTGCCCGTAGTCTTTCTTATATTTGTATTTTAGCGGATCTTTCATTCTGTGCAATTCAAACGCATCAACAATTCTGAATAGTCAATAGGGGAGCAGGATTCTTTCCTGGACTTGCAGAAATTCAGGGCAATTCAGGGAACACTGTTCCTTAGCTTTCAGTGGATCTCTGAAAAACAGTACTATGCAAATAATTTTCTGCAGGCAGTATCCTCCTTATTAGCCTATATTTTAACATTTTAGATTTGTGGCCGAAGAAAACAGTAGATTGGACTGTGTGTCCACACATTGTATACAACCATCACAAATAACCATCATCCAGTTCACTGAAAAATGCAGCTTCTAATTTTTGTTGTTACAAAAGATATAGTATTAGAGTAAATTGAAAATTATCATCTCACTTCTTACCCTATCCCACAAAACATACAGATATTTAGTCAAGGAAGGAAAAAGCTAGCAGTTTTCAGGGGAAGCTGGTGCTGCTGCTGTTTTCAGTTACTTAGATAAAATTAAAAAATTATTAAATACAAAATTTAGATTTAGGTCTGTTTAAACATGTGACTAAACTCCAACAACACTATAATGCTGGAAAATTATGGAATTATTTTCTTTCATATCAGCTCTGAATCTGGTAGCTATTATTTATTTTAAGTTTGAATATGACATGAAAACTACTCTGACATACTTTTCTCTTCTCGTTCAAGCATAAGGCAACATCCTGAGTACAAACATTCAGTGATAAATTTTCCTTACCACTGGAATTTAGACTAGATACAAATGTAATTATCTGGTACTTTATTCCACCACTCGGGAGATTTGTTGAATACTTACTATGGACAAAAATCATTTAGTTTAGATATTGACGCCAGCAGTACTGTCATCTGGCAAGCTCTGTGGCATATATAGTACTTAAGATAATTATATTTGGTAAATAAAAAAAGGAAGCACAAAATATGTTGATCCTAGTACACACTGATATTTTAAGCAATCACAGATGGTGATGTACTGGCTAGTTACTGACAGCAGTATCAGCTTTAGAAAGGGTTTTGACAACTCTCATTGTAAGATGATTAATTACTGCAAGGCATTCCAATTTCCTCTCTTGTTCAGCTCATGGCTCACGGTAAAATCTGTTGCTCTTATTACACTCTACAACACAGGAAATATTTTCTCACCGTGTATCCAAGGACCAATCAAAAGTGCAAAAGTCAGTGAAATAAGAATCACGGTCAGTGCTGTAAGGGCTTTTCCTCAAGGGACCAAGGAAGGAAGGAAGGAAGTCAACATGTCTTGCTCTTCATGTTTTAATTTGTTTTAAATGACCAATGGCTAGGAGACTGATGATCTAGAATGACCAGATTTTCTAAGAAGAGCAAGTGGGAACTGATCCAATAAGTTCTCAAGTTATCTGTAAAAAAGATACAAGAGGATTAAGAGTAGGAGAAAGCAGAGGATAGTAGTGCTCATGCTTAAATTATATTCACTTTTTACTAAAAAAAAGGCGAGAAAGAAAATAATATAAACAAATAGTATATGCCTATTTTCCTAAGACTTTTTTCAAAGGACAAGATATACCTATATACAGAATAGCTTCTATCTTCCTGGTGTTGAATGCATGTGGTATTGGACGTAATCTGGTCATAGAGATAAGTTCTTCAAGACAGAGGGCTTCAATCCTTCCTACTGAGTGTTAGAAAAAGTATTCATTGAGTTGCCTTTGTCAAGAAGAAGGGAGACAGCGGTTTTTAATAATGCAAAGGAGATGCTGTGCTGCCAAATACTGAATGTGTTTAAAGTTCTCCCTTGTGTGACCTCAAATAGTAGGAAGCAGTATAGAGGAACGGGCTGCCTTATAGTGCAGGATTCTGGTTAAGATTTTCAGTCTAACTCCAGATGAGGTGGTAGATATACACATCTGTAAAATGCTGAGCAGAAATTGTGCTCTGGATGCTGGAAGCAACACACACATCATTTCTGAAGAGTATTATACTTTGGCTAAGCAGTTATGTTGACGTGGCTACTCTGTTTCCATCTCAGCATGACCTTGAGATAGCTTAGATGCATTTGCCCTGTAGTGCAAACTTATCTACAGTGTTTGTGTTTATCTGAATCTAGAAAATTGATACTTAAGCTGTACTATCTGTTGAATCTACAAAAAAGAATGGCAACTCTCAGGGACATGTCTATCTGTACTTTTCTCTGGTCTTCCTCTTAAGTATCAAAGACTGACCACAACTAGGTATGGGGCAATAGGTGGTTCAAAACTATGGTCTGAGTTAGTAAAGGGACAGTTTGTTTCTTGGTGGCTGTGATTTGTTCCAAATTTGAGGATCAGGCAGCTTGCTATCTTGGAAATAAACCATTTTAGGACTGAAAAGGATCTTGCTGCTGCTCCTGCAGTTTGTATGTGTGTGCTCATGCATGCATACTGCTAGGAAGGTGTTTTCAACTTCCTCTGCAACACAGGATGTGGTTCAGCTTTTGGGAATCATCAGGGCAGATCTCACTTCGTCAGTTTTCTAACATCAAAGGCTCCTTTGGCATTACTAATGCCTTGATCTCCTCTTCTCTGTCTGCAGCCCAGAGTTTATTCTGAAACACTATGGAATAATTAAAACCTTAGGGTGTGTATGAAACCAAGCAATGTAAAATTTTGTAAAATAAAAAAGAGAGGAGGCCACAAGATCATGGGATCTGGTCATCTGGTCATCTTTTCTTGCATTAAGTTCCGCAAATTTTTGTCTTCATCCCATGTGACATAATGAAATAAAAGTATTATAGAACTTTAAAACCACAGGAAAGCTTTCTTTGAATTTATTTGTAAGCAAGAAAACCAAGGAGTTTTTATTGAGATGCACGTGACTGAATCATGAGATGGAATACCTGGACTCAGTATACATTCTACTTCCTGTTTTTGCATCTTGCACATTGCTGGCTCCTTGTTAATTTGTTGTCTACCAAGACTCCCAGATCCCTCTCCATGGAGCTGCTTTCCAGCAGGTAAACAGGTAATCTGTACTGGTGCCTGGGGGTTATTCCGCCCCATTTGCAGAACCCTGCATCCTTGTTGAACCTCATGAGGTTCCACTCTGCTTAACTCTCCAAATTGTCCAGATCTCTTTCAATGGCAGCATAGCCCTCTGGAGTGTCAACCACTTCACCCAGTTCGGTATCATCTGCAGACTTGCTCAGAGTGCACTCTGTGCCCTCATTCAAGTCATTGATGAACAGGTTGAACAGCACTGGGCCCCTGGGAGACACCACTGGCCACTGGCCTCTAACTAAACTTGGCCTCATTTATCATGACTCTCTGAGCTCTGCCATCCAACCAAGTCTCAATCCACCTCACTGTCACTCGACTAACCTCCACTTCCTGAGCTTCCCCATGAGGATGTTATGTCATGAGTGTGTCAAAAGCCCTGCTTTGCCTTTAAGTCAAAATAGACAACATCCATGGCTTTCCCATCGTCCACCCAGACAGTGACTCACTAATTCTCTATCCACTACTCACTACATCGTACTGTAGAAGGAAAGTGAAGAGACCAGAAAAAAGTACCAGACTAACAGAAAGTGTGTGAATACAGATTTCAACTTTTTTTTTTAATTTAGATTTTTATTTATTTATCGATTTATTATAATGAAAGAACAAGAGAGTGGAACTCATTCCCCTTAAAGATTTACACAGAATTGAGAATTGCATTTTGCTTTTGTGGTGAAGAATTCCCCGCAGTTACTAATGAGCCCCAAAGTTATGGGCTAAAAACCATCATATCCATAATGGAAATGAGGCTTGATTCTCACTTTTTACCAAGTGCAATTCAACAATTCTCATATTTAAACAAGTGCAGAATATTACCACCAAAATGGTGAATTCTTATTTTGTATTAATAACGCTATCAGATAATTATTTATCTTATATTTTTATTTATATATTTTAAAGATATTAAAGAACACTGCAGTATTTATTTTGCTTTTGGAATATATTTTATGTTTGAGATGAGAATTGAGAAAAATCATAAATACGTTCATGGATTCATTAAAAACTCCTTTAAAAATGATTGAAAAATCCTCCGTGCTTGGAAACGCTCAGTGATGGTAAACACAAAACTTATATATGTCACTCTACATTATATCATGTTTCATTGTTTTTAAATGGTAAAGATCAGATTCAAAGGGATTTAGATTCCTAAAATAAACATTGACATTCCTTAGGTGCCAAGGTTCTAAACTGCCTCTCTGCAAGCCAGGGGCCATCTAACGCCAAGTCTCAGAAGTGCCTAAATTCTGATGATATGCCCATGTTTTAAAATGGAGCTCCTTTGAGTGACATAAATTCGACCTGAGTCCTTCACACTCAGGGCCACCTTTGTTACCCCCAGACACGCACACATACACAGAGTAATGTAGCAGTGGTTCACACATTCCTTTGAACCAGACTAAAGGAGGATTTTTCCAGATCTTCCATGCTATTTTCCATAATGCAATAGTTCATATCCAGGATGTCAGAAAGCATGCTTATGTCACAAGAGAAAATTCAATCCTGGAGCTCCCTGAAGAATATCTCAGCCATTACTTACAGATCATTTGAGGAGAAAAGTTGCAATCAGTACTGTTCCAGGTCAAGCTTATCCATGGCACTGGAAAAAAATCAATAGTCCTTAGGGGCATGAACAGGAAGACAGGGTGATTTGGCACATTCCTGAAGAAGTTTTTTAAATCTTTTTTTTCCCTAACTCTAAATGTGTAAGTATTTCTTTCATTTTTAATGAGCTTTCATTGAGTAAGACTGTGGTGCCGATAGCAAAGTTATAAAGTTATTTGTTTTTGAATATAGGGACCTAAAGATATTCTGTTCCAGATCTTCCCATGCATTTCAGGAGTGTGTATTAAGAGAGATTTAAGATCCGTGTTTTCACACAAGCCTAAACTCAGCAGCATTCCACATAGCATGGATGTAAACTCAGGCTCTGACTGCTCTGAGTTTTGAAACAGACCAAAGGAGAATGTGAGTCACTATCCTTCCACTGCTTCTGTATTGTTTATGTCACACATATGTGTGACAGAAACAAATATGCCTGTCCTAATGTGCCTGACTCAGTAGCCCATCCGGTCATGAAGACCTAATATCATTAAAGTTAGGATAATAAAATAATCACATCAGTTGATGATAAATGAGATATGTAAGTTCATATTCCCCTCTGAAGTGTAGTTGTAACAGCCTGAATCACAAATACACCACACTCAGCTCTGTGGTCTCACAAACACTGTTAGGGAACATGCAGGGCATAGATTTACTTTTTGATCCAGTCATCTCTTGAAAAGGTAAGATTCTTTAAAGATCTTTTCATTCACTGAAAAGATTTATTCTCTTTCATAACTACTATACATGGCTAATACACTAGAATATCTAAGACAAAACTTGTTAAATAAAACATTGAAAAGGTATTGTGAATACATTGTGAAGAATGTAGTAAAGAAGCAAACAAGAATTCAGCAAAATACTTAAAAGTTGTTGATGTGGAAAAGTCACAATAAAAAGCAAAGATTTAAAAACCCTCCTATAACTGATTATTAAAAAAAAAAAGGAAATAAAATAAAAAAGGATGTCTGTTGCTTTGAATGAATACTACAAATGGTGAAAAATCATGAAGCATCCTTTGACCAGTGATTTGTTTTTTTAAGTACTTAACAAGCATTCATGTAATTTAGATGTGATTATAAAATCATCCAAGCTTTAAAAATTAAAATATTTGCTCTTCAATACATCTTTTAAAATGAAATGTATAGTATAGGATTATAATCAGATTACTGTTTTTCTGTGTTCCTCTTTGTACCTCTTAGAGTCCTTCCTTTAGGTTACCGATTCTGATATACAAATTTGTCTAAATTGCTGCTTGAATACGTACAATAGAATTGCTAATATGTCATGTGATGCCCTTGATGAGTGTAAATAAATCTTCTTACTATTAAATTAATTTTTCTTCTATCACTTTACAAATTGTTTAATTTTCAATCATGAAGCATATTTTTATATATATGCTTTATATATATATGTGACTACAGCACAACAATATCCACAAACCAGCTAAAATAGATTTAATTGATCAGTTGTTTGTTCATCTAAAGCTTAGTCACATAAATGATAATAGCATCTAATTTCATGTGACTTTTGGAATTCCCTGAGTTATAGTGAACTTTATCTTTCAGTTAGAAATATCTGTGATATATAGTTTGTTTTATCCAGCTGCCTCAAAAATATTTGGAAGATTGAGGAGCACCAACTGTTTAATGTATTTATTAAGAAATTGTTGTTTAATAGGTTGTTGTCCAGAAAATTAACATTTCCTTTACCTTTACAGGCAATGATCAGCCTAGCTGTTTGTCTTCAGAAAATGTAAGAATTATAAATTTCCAGTTCCACATTTAGAGTTGGTGACTATATATACATCTGCGCTACAGAACTTAGCAACAGCTATCTTTGTGTTACATCACATTCTTTAGCTATGGCTAAAGAATTAAAATCCTCAAAATTGCTACTTTTCAAAATTTAGAACACAGTAAGGAAAAAAAATGCAGAGATGACATTGCACACTGCTCATCTGGAAGTAGGTGCTGAGAACCTTTCCCAGGTTGTTATTATATATTGATATGGAATGGAAAGAAATATTTGGGTTAAGTTTTTATGATACTCAGGACATGGAGGAATTCAGGAAAGGCTTAGAGTACTTCAAGATTTCAAAAGCAGCAGCATCCTCATTGTTTTTTGCTGTACTTTTTCAAGTATTTATTGCTGCAGATTGAACCTGCCCATTAAAGCCACCACAGAGTAGCAGACCCTGAACATGTATCCATTAGATAGCTTCGTTAAACAGCACTGACATAGTATTAGAACTACACATCTGAATCGGAGTAGAGAGATAGATGGAAAATTACTCTGAAGATGATCTTAAGACATGAATTGACAAGCAACATTCAGATCACATTGTTAGCAGAGCATGTCAGGTAAGGGTCAAAATTTGAAAGCTGTGGATTGTGTGAGAAAAGACTTTTGATATTAGGATTGTTGGAAAGAAAAGGGAGGGAAAATAAAAGATAAAAAAAAAAGACTGAAGACTGAAAGATGTTGCATCTCACAGCACAGCATCTCACCGGTATAATACATAGTAATATATGCTTAAATATATGTACATATGCATACAAAATAAATACCATAATACATAACATGGGTTCAAAACTTTTATACAGTGTATTGCTTCTTGCTGAGGGTGGGCAGAGTTGATGGGCACATTGTCTCTCATATTAGAGATACCAAATCAAGGCCAGGTTCATTCCCAATCTCCACAAGAGAGCTGCAAATATCATATTTTTATTTCTCTTTGGATTTATTTTCATCTTCTTCCCTTCTACAACTTTGTTCAACTGACTGTGTTGCCCAAGTTGTGATCTAGTGCTCTCTGTACCAGGACATGACTTAATATTGCTTTATTCTTTGTCAATGGAAATCATATGCCTCTGTATTTACAGCATAACTAAGAATTTCTTTTTAATAAAACCAAAAATCATGTAAATCTTTATGAAGACATAGCCATGTGATTATATTTACCTACACTACTTTTTCACTACTTTTAAACTTTTTTTTTAAACTGCTCTGCCTGTATTTGATATTATAAGATCTTCAAATTTTGGAGCTAACTAGGAGTGTATATAATGCATTTCCTTTCCAGATTTATAGATATTAATGCAATAATAGAAAATATACTTATTAAAAGATAGATAAAAAATGTTAACTATTCATAAAAAATAGAATATACAGATGTGTATGAGCAAAAGAGATAAAATGAAAGAATTTGGTTATTTGCAACCTATCTAGACTAAGAAGATTCCATAGAATCATAGAATCATTAAGATTGGAAGGGACCTTTAAAGATCATCTAGTTCAACCTCTCTGCACAGAGCTGCGTCCAAGAAGATTTTGAAGATTTCCAGAGAAGGAGATTCCACAGCTTCCCTTGGCAACCTGTTCTAGTGCTCTGTCATCCTCACTGTTAAGATTTTTTTCCTTAAGCTCCTGTGGAACTTTTGATGCTTCAATTTGTGGCTCTTTCCTCTAGTTCTATCAGTGGCCACCACTGAATAGAGACCAGCCCATCCCCCTCATCCTTGTATCCTTGTGTGGGGCGAGTCTATAAACACTCTTAAGGTATTTATAGACACTGATCAGATTCCCCCTCAGCCTTCTCTTCTCCAGGCTGAACAGGCCAAGCTCTCTCAGCCTTTCCTCGTAGGGCAGATGTTCCAGGCCGTTGAACATCCTTGTAGCCCTGCACTGGACTCTCTCCAGCAGCAACACATCCCTCTTGTACTTGGCAGCCCAGAATTGGACACAGGCCTCACCAGGCTCACCAGACCTCACCAGGGCTGTATATACGGGAATGATCACCTTTCTTGACCTGCCTGAGATGCTCTTCTTAATGCATCCCAGGATTCCATTGGTCTTCTTGGCCATTAGGGCACACTGCTGCCTCATGGTCAACTTGTCATCCACCATGACGCTCAGGTCCCTCTTGAAAGAGCTGCTTTCCAGAAGGTGAGTCCCCAGCCTGAGCCAGTGTTGGGGGTTATTACTCCCAAAGTGCAGTACCTTACACATGTCTTTGCTGATCTTTTTGAGGTTTCTCACTGCCAAGTCCCTCTGAATGGCAGCACAGCCCTCTGGGCTATCAGGTACTGCTTTCAATTTTGTATTATCAGCAAACTTGCTGTGAGGGCACTCCATCCCTTCATCCAGGTCGTTGATGAATAAATAGAACAGGACTGGACTGAGACCTGACATCTGGGGGACACCACTAAGTACAGGCCTTCAACTAGACTGTGCCACTGATCACCACCCTCTGAGCCCTGCCATCCATCCATTTCTCAATCCATCTCACTGTCCATTCATCTATCCCACACCTTCGTAACTTGCCCAGGTAATGAAGTTGTGAGGGATGATGTCAAAACCTTGCTGAAATCCAGATAGATGACATCCACCACTCTCCCTTCATCTATCAAGTTCATCATTCCATCGTAAAAGGCTATCAGGTTAGTCAAGCATGATTTCCCCATGGTGAATTAATGCTGACAATTCCTGAACACCTTCTTGTCCACCATGTGCTTGGAGAAAACAGCTAGGATGAGCTGTTCCATCACTTTCCCAGTGATGGAGGTGAGACTAATTGGCCTCTAGTTGCTGGGGTCCTCCTTCTTGCCCTTTTTGAAGACTGGTGTGACATTGGCTTTCTTCTAGTCCCCTGGCACCTCTCCTGTTCTCCACGATCTTTCGAAGATAATGGCTAGCAGCTTAGCAATAACATTCACCAAGTTTTGAAGCAGTCTAGTTCACATCCCTCCAGGGCCCATGGATTTGTGGGTATCAAGTTTCTCTAAGTGCTTTCTGACCTCGTCTTCCTCGACCTGTGGCAAGCCTTCTCTCTCCAGGCTTCTTCTCTTGTCCCAAGGATCTGGGATTCCAGAGGGCTGTCCTTGATAAACACTGAAGTAAAGAAGGCATTCAGCAACTCTGCTTTTTCTGTGTTTTCCGTAACCAGGGCACTCACTCCATTCACTAGTGGACTCACTTTTTCCCTAATCTTCCTTTTGCCATTGATATATTTGAAGAAGCACTTATTATTTTTAACATCCCTTGCCATATTTTGTTCCAAATTTGCCTTCACTTTCCTTGTTGTCCCTGCATTTTCTGACAATGTGCCTGTATTTGTTCCCATGTTTCATGATTTGTAGAATTACATATTTTGAAGAATAAGTCAAAATCTTAGCTTTATTGCTACTAATAAAACATATCTGACAGAATTTTCATATATATGTTTATTCCTGCCATCTTTTTTTTTTTTTAAATATATAAATTTCATGTGGGAAGAGTTATGGTAAACGTAAAGTGTATCTAGATTTCTGTAAAACCTATTAGAAGGGAAAAGTGTAACACATGAGATATAATGAAGCTATATAATAGTGCTGTGTGCAAAGTAGCCAGTGGGAAATCAGCGGCTGCTGATAAGAAGAGACTTCACAGTCTGAAGTGGACAAGGAAAATTTCCAAAGAGAGGAGTGTTGAGAAACATATACCTACTGAGTTCTGAGTTCTAAAGTTCTGAGCAAGAGGACCAGTAATTTGGGTAGCAGACCTTATATGGGAAGGCAGAGGTGCTTGGAAGCCAGGCAATGTGGGAGGAGGGCAAAGCTCTTGAAAAACTCCATATCTCTGCCATGAAGCACCAAGAAAACTGTATCTGGAGATGCATGGAAAAAAGAAGGGATATCTGGCATGAAATTGTAGGATGTCATCATTAACCATTCTCATCTCATCATTTCCCTATGTAGGGGGGAATTCAGTACCAGCAAACCCCATCACTTTTGTTCAAATGAGAGGCTGTCTTCCGGTTTAGAAACATAGATTGCAAAGCCATAGCCAAGTCTAAATACTAGTATATTACCTACTAGTAGTAATACTATTTTAATGTTTATATACCGTTTCTAATCAGTTAAATGCCTATTGCTATTAGAAAGACTGTTTATCATCTTTTATTGCCAAATAGGTTTAATTTATCAGTAGTGCAAATTCAATCTCTGAATCTGTCACCTCAGAGCTTGTCCAACTCACTCAGCACAGCATTTTTGGTACTCATAATGACTTAATGATTTTATGTGATGTCATGGCCCGCATTTTTTTATTGAACACCTAAGAGCACTGCACACAGTAAAATGGTAGGGAAAAGGTGGGTGGATTCAAGCTAATTAGTATCTCCCTTGCAGTGTGATGTATGGACATTACAGTATGAGGTTCTGTGAAGATCCACGAATGTTCCTATGAATTTGTTAATGCAAAATCTATTTCTAGTATGCATACTTACTGAAATATGCGTGTACTCTATATGCAGGCCCTGCATATGTGCTCCTACAAATGATGCAAGGATGCTGTAAAGTGAGAACAGATGACATAATGTTCTGAAATGGCAAACCTCATGAGTCACATTCTATAATTAAAAAGTAGTATTTAAGTATCAACCTGTAGCCTAACAAATTGTTGAAGTGATTATATGAAAGTTTGTCAGAGTAGTTGTTTCTGTCTTTAAGGGAACACTTTGAGTCAAGGACTCCAAAGACCTAGACCTTCGCTATCAAAAGTGATTTTCACTAGAGCGCACAGCAAGGAGATGACACATGAAACATAATATATGAGATTTTTTTCTTTTCTCATTGGATCAGAAAATCATATTACAGAGAACTGTGTTTGGACTGAACAAGGAAGAACATATGCAAGTATGTACATATTATGTCATATTATATGTAGATCAGATCCCTATTGACTCTGATTATGTTCATCCTATATTATTAAACTTTTTTCCCTCACTCTCTGCTGAAAGCCAGTATAAAACATGAACAGCCTGAAACTGAGATAAACTCTCTTAATGACAAGTTAGGTGTTAGAATATAGGAGAAAAAGTAAAAAGGTTTTTATTAGATGTGCTAGAGTCCTTAAAGGTTAAAGGGAGTTTTGCTTATTTAGGTAAACCAGGAGAGTACTCTGATCGGCAATACTGGTGATAATAGGGCTTAAGGCACTGTCTTAAAGGAGGTAGAGTTTTTCTGACAGAATGTCAAGTGAAAAATTGGTACATTGGCTCAAGCTTGACATCTGTACAATAGTTAATATAAGCCAAGTGTCTTTGACAAAGGGTAATGGGAAGGAAGGGTGGAGTGGAAGGAATGATGAAGAATGGAACATAATTGCATATGGATATTGGATATAGATTTTGTTTGCTCTGCACAGTAATTTTATACGTTTGAAAATTGTCCTAGGGGACAAATGTCTGCTCCTCCGAATTTAAAGGAAAATACAACTGTACAAAAATAAATTTACACAACTGGTAAAAACCAGTGAAAATCCTACTTCTGTGAAGAAGTAATATTCTCCATCACCTAGTTTCTCATCTCACTCACTTTGCTATAAGAGAAAGATACAAAATTATGTGTCTGTGTGTCCACATTGTTGTGGTAAATTATATACCTTTACTTCTAGCCTATGTAAGTGAATATTACATGTCAGATATTATAGGCATAACTGTAGCATCACCATATTAGTAATATTAGAATTATCATTATCAATATTTCACATTATAAATCCCCATTATAAGACTTCAATTTGAAGTTGCTTGTAACTTGGCACAACTTCAGTCCTTTGGGTGATTTTTTTTTCATGTTTTGTGTCAGCCTCAGGCTAATCTTTTTTTCTTTTTTTCTTTTTTTTTCATTTTATTTTAATTTCAATCAAATTGATCCAGCAATATATTATTTTTGGCATGTTTCTTTGAACAGCAGCCCCCTCCTTTCTTACAGAGGCTTGAAATATGGGTCAGGGATGTGCTTTTTTACTGGCCCCTTTAAAATCTGTTGAAATATGGCCAATTAATAAACATTTGAAATATATGCTTTACCAATTTTCTTCATATTAAACAGCTAAAATGGCAAAAATTAAAAAAAATCTGCCTGGGCATATACTATCCCTTTCCTACAGTATATTGCTAGTTGAACTGTTTGTGCATCCGTCATAAATGATGAGTCATCATCCTGTATTCCATCATTTGTCAAAAATTCTTCCCTTTTATTTAATCATCTATGCAGGGAAAAGTTAAGGTAGAATCTGACTCCAGAACTAAGAATAAGTTGTCCTGTATTTTATACATTCTTAATGATATTTAATTCAAGCAATTTAGGGAATGGAAAGATTTGAAAGCCAGAGCTGGAAAGCAATAAAGAATAGAATACATCAGGCAGTTTGGTGAGACAGGAATTTGGAGTATGAATCAGAAACTGTGTCAAGGAATTACAGAAGAAAAAATGTGTAATGAAATGAGATACAGAAAGACCTTATGAGGGGATGATGTTGAGATGAAGGAAAAAAAGTGGTAGATTAAGGAATATTTGTCTGCATAAGAAGAGATAGGGATTATAAATAGGCAGAGGGTGATTGGTGATTGGCGGAAGTAGAAATGGTATTAGACCAGTTAAGGAAAAGATTGGATAAGACAGTGAATAGAAGATGAGAAGCAAAGAGAATGAAGATGAAGCAAAGTCTGATGTGGAAACAATGTATGATGGGAAGAAAAGAATAAATCTTTGGAGGAAATGAAGGCAGAGTTTATTCTGAAGAAGAGTCAAAAAATGTCTCTTTTTCACCACACTCATTCTTATCTCTTGTTTTAGATGAAGTGGTAGGAATCTAATGTAACTTCACTGTGGATGAATGTCATACTTATAAATATATCGCCCTGGGTAACCTTTTTTTTTGGCTTGCTTTTAAAACAAAAGCATATAAGATTGCTTAAAAATGTTAAAATAATTAAAGTTGTAATGACAATCATTCATGAGTTAGGAGACAGTAGATGAAATTTTTGATGATTAATTTGCCAATTGTGTTCTTGATTTCCAGCATAGTAGGCAATTTCAAGTTATTGAAATTAGTGCAAGATTTCTGTTGCAGGTAACTTTGATTGAAATTGCTGACTTTATAAAGTATTGCTTAAAATATTATCCAAAATTTTATATTACAGACTAGTCATTTTAGGAAACACCAGGTAGGAGGTACCTTAACAACAGATTCTTTTTCTTTCAAGTAAAACAAGTTGTTTTAGCCCTGTTGCCACAAGCTTAACTTACTTGTGTATATTCATAGTTGAAAATACAAAGTATTATCTATAAATATGAAAATATGGGACTTTCTAACCTAGCATTTGCACAAGTTGTCATGACAGTGCAAGAAAATGCCATCCTCCTGCATGGGCAGAGAAGAGTAAATCCTATGAAAAGCATTCAGTAGCCATTTTTTGCACTAAACTCAGTATTAATTGCTGTGCTGTATGTTACTTTTTTTATACTAGGCCTCTATTAGATATTAGTGAAACACTAAGAAGTCTATAAAAGCCTGAGTACATGGCAGTATCTAAATTCTAGAATCCCTCTCTGCACTTCTTTACATTCAGCTCTTTTACTCCTATCTAAAATAACTTAGAATCATGTTACTTTACACTCACTCTCCCTTCATTTCAGCTATTTAGATATATGTTGGGTAATGAAACTCCATCTTTTAGAAGCTGTAATAGTTATGTGTATATGTATGTTATTTATTAATATGTTCATTCAATATATTTTATATTATAGTTTTGATGAGTTTGCATATGATGCAGTTACTGGTCAATAGTTTCTCAAGTATTCGTAAGAAATCTGTTTCAAGACCTGTCATCACCATTACTTAGTGCTAAGTTATTCCAATTAAGATAATAAATCACAGTTCAGCCAGTTCAGGGTATGATGTTACAATAACAGTGATTGAAATACCCCTTTCGAGTATTTTCTAATCTTGGTTACTCACTACCATTCATTATGTCTTTTTTATCTAAAAGCCATTTTTGGAAATATTTCATTTTGAGATGGGCATTCCACTATCTCCTTTATTTAGAAAAAATCTGTCATAGGAATTGTGCAAATCCATTGTTTTCATGCCAAACACAAATCCAAAAGATAAATTTTTGTTTTTTGTACTAACGAATTGTCTTCCCTCATTTCTCCATTTCTCTTTTATATCATAGTCATCTACTTTCCATACTAATTTTCTAGAAAATCTCTCAAATCTGAGGCATACTGGTATACTTGAACACATATATACATATACACATACACACACATATATATATATATATATATAACTCTTTTGCAACTAGTTCCTCAAGCTATTCTTTGGCCTCCCATGTTGTCTTTTACATTTAATATGTCTAACTAATATTCCATTTTTCTGGTTTACGCACTACCTTGTCATGTGTCTCATGCACAAGGGGAACTGAAAAATCTTTCGCCTTACCAAAATTTCTATCTTGCTTTTCATAGTGTTTCTTTTTTCCTCCCACAAACTAACTTGCATTCATAGCTACATATAGAGAGATACATATAGATAAGCTGAAAATGTCCTTATTGTGTTAGCAGTTCAAGTAGAATGTTTCAAGCTCTCAAATACCAAATCTTAAGTTGCCATAAACAAGCAAACATATTACAGTAGAGAGTGATAGCAAAATATAATGTTTCAGAACCACTCTTACAAAGAAAAAAGAGTGCTCAGAAGAGCCAGGCTCTTCTAACTGTAGTAGAGCAGGATATATACCTTTGTTTACAAATAATATGTGCCTGCCTGCCACAGAATATTTGTGTATGCTCTGCTCCATTTGAGACTCCAGAACACCTTTAAAGTGATTATTACCTCAATAGTAGCTTTTCTGTTACTAACAACATCAAGATACAGAAAGAGCTAGAGAGATATAATCAAATTTTAGCAACCTCTGTTTTATATGTAAATATATATGTATTCTGTTTAAATTTTAAAATGCTTTTATGATAAAGCTAGTAAAAACAGAAATTAACATTTTTTGGGTAATAATATAATATTGTATTATCTGTAACATATTAGTGATGTTCAATGCCACATTTATCAGCTTTCAAAAAAAATATCAACACTAATTGCTCAAGTTTGGAACTTGAAAGTTTCTGAAATTAAAATGATGAGGATCAACAAAGCTGTGCTTCATAAAAGTTCCCAAAGCTTTTTTTTTCTGCATGTTAGAAGTCATAGACATCAGCTCCAGAATTTTATATTGATTAAAATATTTAACTATGAGAGATCTCCACAAAATCAGTCTTTTGTAAAAACATGTTTTGTTAAGAGGTCTCTTTGTGGGAGAGGATCTGCAAATACCATTTCTTTTCCATTTATTTGGTGTATCTATGTTACACCTTTACAGGCTCTTCAACAGCAGTTAGTGATACTTAAATTGCCATTTAACAAGAAGTCTCCACTGTGAATTTTATAAAAATTTGGGACAGGAATACAAAATGTGGCAATGTGTTAGTTCTACTGATATCCCATGATATTAATTTGTTGACATATAATTAAATAATTTTTATTTGTGCTTTCCGAAATTTTTTTTATAGATGCTTCCTCTAATTTCTGCTGCTGATGATCCATTTGTCTCCTCCCACTCTTGCTGCTGCTCTTACTATTTTCTGCCCTTCATTTTTCCACACTTGTGATGCTCTAAATCTGTCAAACAGATGTATGTTTCAGGAGTACTGATTACAAGCAGATTTGCAAGCTCTTATATGTTACCTTCTATTTTAAAAAGTTGTTCGGGGATTTGGGAAAAGCTCCCCATTTATTTCTTTAAATAGAATGAAAATACTGTAACTCAATATGGGCTACTGATAACAAACTCATTGCTGGAAACAGATTGTGACACCATTTAGATTAGCAATGATTTATTTTAATGTTATGAACAAGAATGTGTAGAAGAGAGAGTTTATTTTCATTTTAAGCATTTTTAAGGGTATAATAATTCGCGGTTCCAGGGAAATAGACAAGGGACATGACTGTCTGGAAATCTAAAAAAATATCCCTATTAACTTCAATGACCTGTATGGAACCTACGTTTCAACCATTTCAACTTGTTCTAAGTTATGGCATTATCTCTGGAAATTCATTTTGCTATTCTCAGCCTAACACGCATGAAACTGACTGCACTGATTAATCAGAAGCCACATTACAGAAATGTCACTTCTTTCAGGTCTCTCGACTAAATAACTATCCACAGTAACATTGTATTAGTTATGCAGGGACAAATTAAGCCTTTTCAGATGAACAGTCTGCTGATACACTCTAGTGTGTAAATGCAACCAGTTATAATCAGTAGCATACAAAGTAAAACCACAAATGTGCTCTTGAATGGTCGATATTGAGAGCCTGACTGGGCCTCTACTGCCTATCAAAACACTATCAGTGTCCAGAGAGAGAATTTTATCTAACCATGAAAAAATAATGTTGAGACAAAGTGAGGTATGCCTTTTAAAGGCAGTTGCCACAATTAGACAGTATTTCTTTAAGGAATATAATGTAATAACAATATATAAATGGTAGCTTGCCAATAAAGAAGTATACTATTGGAGGTGTTTGAGAAGTTATTTACATAAGGTAAATGCATGGTGATAGTTATGCAGAACTTTTCAAGGGACATTTAACACTCATTTTCTTTCACTTTGCAAACGTGCGAAAAGTTATCTCACACTGGACATAATATAAAGCTGGCTAAAATCAGTTCATGTTTAGCCTGTTTGTTACAAGCTTGGAATGAAGTCTAGACCTTGCTTACAAAGTGAGTAATTTTACTCTAGTGATATTCAGCAGCAGTCATCTCTGCATGCCAATGCAGTCTATTTTATTAAAGTACAAAAACACTTACTTAAAAGATATTATTTCCTTGTCTCCGAAATAACTACTAAATGAAAACTGAATTCCATAGACATGAGAAATATCTTTCACATATCATAAAGTTCTATGAGTTCCAAAGTACTGCTGTTGAATTCAACAGAAGAACGTATACTCTAAAAATACATATACACTTGTTAGCTTATAATAAAAACAAGTCTAGATCAAAGCCTTCTACAAGGAATATGGAAGCCAAAGAAAACAAAGGAAACATTTAAACATTTACTCACTTTTAAAACCTTTTTCCTTCTTACTTCCCCAAAATTGCTCAGAATATTTTTATTCTTCTAAAAAAAATTGGATTTACACATTGGTGTAAAGATAGAGAAAATAACATTGAAAAGGATTTATAATTTATTTTTAAATAGATGCAGGAAATATGGCATATGCTTGAACATCTTTAAAAGAGTGAAAAAATGACCTCAATCCTGCTGACGATGATTAAATATTTGGGGCCAATATTTATGTGTATGTGATGCTTCATCCTTCTGCCCAGAGTGGAAGCAGCCTTGGAGTTGCAGTGAAAAAGAGTCAACAGGGCTTTAA
This sequence comes from Nothura maculosa, assembly GCA_032353885.1. Taxonomy (NCBI): domain Eukaryota; kingdom Metazoa; phylum Chordata; class Aves; order Tinamiformes; family Tinamidae; genus Nothura; species Nothura maculosa. The sequence continues at coordinate 831,920 of JAUBOD010000166.1, forward strand.
CACTACTCTCTTCCTTCTGCCTCAAGAGAAATGAGTGACCTTAAAGCACTTTCAGAATTATCTAGAGAGAAAGGACTGCAGCTATAAGGAGCTCTTCTATGTATCAGTCAAGCTTGGGAGGACATTTCTTTCAACATTCTCCATACCAAGATGAAACTATTTGCAATTCCTATTCCTACAGAATTTGTTTTATTGCCATTGCAAGATTCTGCAGCCTTTGCCAAATTTGTACATGTCAGTAAATCTACTGCTTTTCAGAGGTTTTTCAGCCTGAGGAAAAGTATGTGTGTATTCCTATTGATACATATTGATATTTATGCATATTTGTTCAAAGAATGATCTGATCAGTCCCATATTTGACAAACATACATGTCCCTTATGGACTTGTGAAATAGAAGCCTATAATAAAATCATTGTAAACAGTGTAAACAGTCAGAAAATGTTTACAGAACTAAACTTCAGTTCTGCAAATCAGCAGCCATCTAGAAAAAATATTGATATATAATCAGTGCATATGAGAATGCTTGTATAATATGCACACCAGCATATGATTATTAACCATGACTATTCTTGATCACAAGGAAAAAACACAATTTTACCTGATACATTACCTTACTATATTTCTATTGTAATATATGATTGTCTTACAGTCCTTTATATTAATTACTCATATAATGCAAATATTAATAGATATTACCTAATAATTAGTTATTAGGTTATTATTGTTCAAGGATTTAATCGTTACTTATATTTTATATTTGATGTTGAGAGATTAGCACCAGAACTTTGAAATATATGTAACTGAATATAAAAGATATTTATAGGCCTGTTTTAAGTTTTTCATTAACATAAAAAAAGATAAACACTCTGCCTCAATTTCACTAAGAAGCTGGTCTGAAAGCAACTTCTACTTTTCTCTATTACTTTCTTCCTGTAGATATCTTCACTGATATTATACATGAAGAAGTTTCTATCTCCCTATTCAGCAGCCCTCCTATTTGCTTCTTGAAAATAATTGTAACTACTTTCTAACAAGCTAAGGTTCAGTCCTACAAATATTTGGTTTGTTCATGTGCAAAAAGAATGCCTGAATTGGTGAGTTAAAAGGCTTTTAAGATTTTTCAGGATCAGACTATTTATTTGGAGAAAATAAGTATGCACTTTTGACGGGTCCACTGACTTAACATACTGATATCCATTGTCTAAGTAAAACTAGATGAGTGATTTTAAAATTTGTGGTAGCAAAAATGGGTAATATGATTCATTTCATAATCCATATTCAACTGGTTTAAACCAGGCCTCACATGATAGCATTACAATCATCGTGTTTTAAAAGATAATTCACTGTTGAGTCTTTCACTTTGCTTTTTGGGTTAAGTGATTCAAAAGATTAATTTTCAAGATTTTTCTACCAGGCTGATTAATAACATACTTTCAAAAAATATTGCAAGAATGCTCATAGTTCCACAAACTACAATACCAGCATAAAATGATCTTTTTTTCTCCTTCATGATATTTGAATAAAAAACTCATTGTACATGCAATCATTTTCATTTCTTAATGTCACAAAAACCTCTGACCTGACAACCTTTAATGAAGGGAACCATCCATTAAACAAATTGGAAAGTTGGAACATTAAAAATTCTATTAGCAAACCACTTGAAAAAGTCCAAATGATTAGTAATAATATAAGAAAGGAGATGCATGATTCTTCCAATGATAATAGTCTTTTTTAAAAAAATTTTGTCACATGTAAGATACTTAAAAGTTAGGAAAGAAAGTGGGGAGGGGTTCTGGTAGTGTGGTAAGAAAGGAAACTAAGGGGACCACGAGACAGTTTGCCTTTGATAGGAATTACGTGTACATGTCAAGATGTTAGCTGAAATTCTTAGCTTTATTTTCCACCACTCATTTCCCTTTTTTCATCTATTCTGATTACCGTTGCATTTTCTTCCTTTGATATTATCCCATCTTTGAGGTGTCTCTTCTTCTGTATTTATTTCTTATAGGAGTTTATGTTGCATTATTTCTAATCAAATCATTCAGTGGTAGTCACAGAATCACAGAATCTTCAAGATTGGAAGGGACCTCTAGAGATCATCTAGTCCAACCTTCCCGCTCAAGCAGGCAC